>JANHGB010045538.1:0-39316 GCA_026283785.1 Coracopsis vasa | reverse complement strand
AGCTCACCTAAAAGCAGTTCTTAGGCACTTCACGTATATACCCTAAATTAATCATATTTTACAGTGTTAAAAGTGCTTAAAAAGTATAGAACTGGGCAATAATCCGTATAACAATACATTTTTTTAAAAAATATTATTTTGTTTATATCTGAGGCCAGATTTCCAAAAGTCATCCCTGAGTAGCTGCTTCATTTGATACAGCACATGCCGAGCATCTGGAATCTTGAAATAAGTACAAATGAAGTGGAAAATACTTTCTAAGACTTTGGTACACATTAAGAAAGCAACCATAGGGTTTCAGATACATTGTGTCTCCATAATTGTGTGCACCAATTGCTTGGTGATCCCTCCTTCTTTTCCCATTAAAGCATTTCATTCTTCTTCTGTATTTAAGCTGAATTTTAAAGATGATTAATGCAATAAAGTGCACAAAACAATACAAAATCTGACAGAACGAAAAAAAATTTTTTTCCTAAGGACTGAGTGTTAGTGAAACCATCTTCCAGAGCACTTACATTGTTTACAGACAGGCTGGACAGAGATCTCCAAAGTACTGCATGTATTTACATTCATGCTGCTAGAGGAATGAATCTGATTGTTTAATAATTTTTTTCATTTCTAATACTGACCAAAATGAATGCCTCAGCATCAGGAACATTGATTATAGGAGGTAGTAACATAAACAAGCATTTTTACTTATATTTTGCCTTTAAGTCAGATACTAAATACAGCTTTATTTCCAAAAATGTATTTTTAAAATATTGGGTTTTTTTCAGAAAGAGCTGCGAAAACAGTAGTTTCCTTGCATATGATGACCTCTTACCTGCTTTCTCTTTTATTACTTTAACATATATAAAGAGCTTTTCAAAATTATTAATATAATCTGTTCCCCTTTACTTTGATATACACAATACAGAAAATAAAGCTCTAAACCAGGATGCTTTTCAGCAATTCGTAATTAAATATGCAAATTCCACAGCTAAATTTGGACATGCAATTATATGACTAATCACATTTCAGAAAGCCAGAAAATTGCAATTGCATGCTTAAATAGATGGCCAGGCCTCAAACTCACATGGGTGCTCTTGCTCTCTCACTTCACAAAAAACAGTTGCTTTGCTGTTAAATGGCCCCCACTGAAAATTAAATGTGTTTCAATGGGTAATTTGTGTGCCAGCTTAGACATGTCTTTTCTCTTTTATTTTAACAGAATGTCAGTTTTGAAAATATGTAGCCCAACAAATGGTAACCTTTCTGTCATTTTACGTGTTGCTGACCCTTAACTAAATGTCTTGTTGCTGTAGACTGGCTGTGGATGGACCATATGGATCAGCAACCACAGACGTCTTCCACTACCGAGTGAGTGTGTGCATTGCAGCAGGAATCGGAGTCACACCATTTGCCTCTATTTTAAAATCCATTTGGTACAAATGCTGCAACCCTAACACAGAACTGGTGCTGCAGAAGGTACGTAGGGAAGTTTATTGCTCCATCAAAAAGTTACACAAACAAGCCTATTTCACCAGGTGAGAGAGGCAATTCAGAGCTGGAGACTCACTTGAGTGCTTTAACTCGCTCTCAGAAGCAGCCAGTCATTTTCCAGTTGTGTCAGGAGGTGTTGTTGGGTAGGGTCCCCTGAATTCACTGTCGTTCCCTGAGGAAGAAGGTAGCCCTAGCTGCAGTGTTTTTAGTAAAAGCTGAAGAATTCAGTTTTCAGTAGTAACTGAAGATAAATGTGGAACATCTTTCATAGCTGCACAGATAGTCTGAGAGTTTGAATAGAAATCTGACCTCTCTCCTACAAAAAATAAATCCTCCAAGGTCATCTCAGACAGACATGAAGGGTGGCACTTGCTCCTTGTCCAGGTCTAGGTTTCGTGAGGGCCCTTTGGCTGCTTGTCCTGGTTGAGAATGCTGCATTCAGTAATCATTATCTGCTTTTCACACCTTGCAAAGTCAGGATATTATCCAGCATAGAAGGAATAAAAAAAGGGCATTTAAGCTCTGGATGAGATGCATATATCAAGATGCATATTACTGCTTCAAACCACTTTAATTATTCTGTTGAAGAAATATATTGGGGTCTGTAAGGCATGGATAGCACCAATTAAGTTAACATACTTTCGATCTGCTTACCTGTTATACATCTTCTGCTAAGGATATGTCAGACAGCACTGGGGAAGGATAGACAAAGAAGAGATAATATGGGTGAAGCAGGGTGAGGGATAAGTAGGTAAGAGAAAAGAAAATCAGCATTAAAGATCTTGTTCCCTACCCATCATAATAAGTGGTAGTTTGTGGACCTTAGAGCTTGTTTTAGCTCATTTTCCAGTGTAAAAGCTGAATCAGGAACTGTTCCTCATTCACATTTAAGGACAAATGTTGAAATTACATTGGAGTGGACAGATCCCTGAGAGGGTCAGTACATATGGAGCTGATTGCAGGACCCACGGGCTGATCTTTTTAAATGAAAGAGTGTTAAAACTGGCAGCTTAATGACAAGCTGCCACTGAAAAAGCATCTGGGATTTTAGCAACTGAGCAGTTGAGGATAGGTTCAAATTGCCAGGGGGGATCTTTGAGGCAGAAAAAGCAGTGAGAAGGGAGGGAAATATAAATGAAAATATGTGTTAGATGTGAAGAGAAGTGTATTTGCAAACACTACGATTGTACCAGAATGATCTTCTCCAGGAGAGCTAAATATACTTATATGCACTTTAGATATGTATATCATGTATATTCTATATGTGTACAAGTAAAATTGTTCTTATTGTCATTGCTGTTGTTCTCTTACGGGGAAAATAACAGAATTTAACTATGCATTGAAAATATAATATACTTCAGGGTGTTCATCCATATCTTAGGGAGAATCTTGGGTAAGTGTGCCTGCAAATACAAATGCATGGTGCATTCTGCCATATTTTTTCCACTATAGAGTTCAGTTTTCCCGAATTCTTGTGAAATACAGAAGTATCATGATTTCTCCATGTCCTTTCTCTGTAGCTTGGCTCCCTTACTGGTGCAGTGGGAGCAGTGATGCTTATTTTTCACAGGTGTTAAGAGGCTAAACTTTATTGGTGCTTGTAGAATATTTTGAAAGCCTGGATGAAAGGTCCTGGGGAAGTTCACAGCAATACTTAAAAAATTTAGCAGTCATCTTAGTAAGAACGATTAATCTCAGGGTAGCTCCACATTTATTTTTTTTTCCATTGGTTAAAAGCTTCCACTTGTGGTATAATTACAAATAATTTAATCTTCCTCAAAGTATTCAGCACTCTCTTTCCGCCATGATGAGTACCATAGAAATGTCTATTAAGGAAATAAATAAGAGGTTTTTCTTTTTTTAACAACTTCGTTTTGATTTGAGTACAGCTATCATTACGCTTATTGAACTAATATTTCTTAGTGTTGCCCACATACAGTTTAGATATAAATACTCATAGCTTCCATAATGTCTGCAGCTGTATAATTTAAAAACCCCAGCAAATAAAAATGAATACACATTTATCTAATTGATTCTTCACAATTAAATAGCCTTAGAGCCTTAATTTCTCTGTAATTTTTCTGCAGTGAGGAAGGGCACTACTACTAGTCATGGCTGGAAAGTTTCTACCAGCTTTAGTTATGCATAAAATGATCTTTCTTTCACATTAGTGGTCTCATTTTTGAGATCAATTCCTCCTGAAATTGATGAAATGATACTGATCCATCAGACACTAATACTAGCAAACACCCACTTTCACTTTTACCCTATATAAGGATGTAAGAAACATCCTACTGAGTATCACCAAAGATCCATCTAGCCCAATATCCTGTCTCCAACAGCGGCTCTTCATGAACGCCTAGGGAAAAGTATACAGACCAGAAAATCATATGGTGATAAGACTTTAGTGGACACTTTCTTGCCTTTGAGAGACTTCCAGTTCAGTAATGTCTTGATACAAGAGCTGCAGCTCTCTGCTTAATATCCTTAGCAGTTTTTTCTTCCATGAATTTGTATAATTGCTGTTTGAATCCATGCAGACATTAGACAACCAGAGCATGCTGTGATAATAAGTTCAACTACAGACTGTGAGGAAAACAAAACTAGCCTTTTCCATTTGCTTTGAGACCAACTGTCCCTGCCTGAGGTAACCTTTTGCTGCAAGCTCTACCCTAGTCCACAGCCTTCTCCACAAAACATCTTCCCCCAAAGACCTAAAAACCTGGGCTCTTTTTTCTATCAAACAAACCATCTTTCAGAGCAGTGTTTAAAAACAGTTTGGGACTCCTGCTTCAAATTTAGAGGCAAGAATTCAAGCCTTGTCCTGCATTTACACAAAAGGCTGCTTGCTGCCACCTTAGCTCTAAGTCAGTGCCTCATGTAGGTGCCCAAACCCCCATCCTCCCCTGCATGCTCCAGGCTGCAGGCACTGTTGCACCTTACCTCTAGTGTTCCACTGGATCCATTGATTAGGCTGAAGAAGATGTCAGATGTTTTTCTGGTATGTTGCAGCCCACAGGTAGTGTGGTATACTTAGGAACAGAAAGGACTGGGGTTTTGCAGAGAGGTGCTCAGGTGCAATGTGTAAGAAGGTTTTGCAGGGACTAGTCCTCTGTAAGAGGGAGAAACAAAAGTCACGGATGAAGGTGCCTCCCTGGGCATCCCCTGCTTTATCACCTTTTACAACCCTTTGATGAAAAGCTGGTTTTGGCCAGAGCTGCTGCTCCACCTCTGCCTTCAGTGAGAAACAGATGGATGGTCATCAACAGATAATTATTAATGACTTTCCACATGATGGAAGCTGATTTACAAGGTACCTTTTTTCACCTTACAGGAAAGAGGTATCAGAACTCTTGCTCTAATCTGTTGTACAACGCTCAGGATGTGGGAAACTGAATGATAAATATGTACGCATTGTAAGAGAGCAGAGTATTAAAGAAATAAGCAGCTACTCATAACCCTGTATTACGGATCTGATTAATAGCAATACTGCGTCTAACTCAATTTGCAAAAAGAGCACTTGGAAAATTTAAGACAGTTCACTTGGGCAAGCCATCAAGCTGATGAATATAGTCAATGGGGGTAGAGTGGGTGGAGACTAATGAAAAATAAATCTAAAACAGATTTTAAGGATCCTAAATAATTGCAGTCAGTTAATAGCATGAGGCTTACAAAAAGATTCAGAATAATTGTTTAATTATAGAAATGCACTGATGCTGGCCTTATTCTACAGTTTTAATAAGGATGAATTTTATTGTGTGTTTATTGTATTTTAATTATGTATGTAATATGTTATGCTATGCTATGGCCAGTCAGTGTAAAGAAAGGAAGACTTCTTTGTAAACACCATTTATTTTAGCATGTTATACTAGAAGTCCTCTTTGATCTAAGGCGAACAGGAACTTTTTGCCCATAGGGCATCTTTCTTCACTACCTCTTTTCTGCCTAAGATTATAATCCTGGCACAAAATACTTCTTATAGTGACAATCTTTCTTCATTACCAAATGCTTTCCACCTCTAACGTGAAAATCAGAAGCAGTGCAAGGGGTACCGCTTCAGCAGAACCACATCAGGAGTGAGTTTAAGGAATTACTGCAGCTTCAGAAAGCTACATCTTTTATTGAGAGGACTGTGACAGAGGTGGCTTGACCCAATTCAGTTTAACTGGCTGTTACTGTAACAGCTAGGTTTGCAACCAGCTAAAAGCATTCCTTCAAGCTCCATAGCCTGATATTCTGGAAGCCAGTTCCCCATCTGGGGGAAGACCACATCATTTCAACTCATCAGCTAGCTTTTCTTCCTCCTTCCCTGTATGTGCTTGGCTCCCAGTCCTGCCCACATGCTCCCAATTGCCACCCCATGCACAATTCATTATTCATTTAGAAGCACTCCATACACATGTACTAAATATACATTTCCATAAAATGAACTGCTGAAAAGACTTGAGAAATAAGCTGATCAAGTAGAGGCTGGGGGAAGAAATTTCTCACTACAAATCAACAGCCGTGGTGTGATACAGACTGACAGCACTCAGTGGGCTGATTTTTGAGGTGCTGAGAATGTGGAACAAGCAGGAAATTCAGGATTCAGACACAAAAAACTATATAAAGGTTAAGGCTATAAATCTTATCTAGTTTGGGTAATTTAAAATAATGCTATTGTTGGTCACAGAAATGAAATGCTATAAAGTGAGTGGGCTTTCTCCTCCTTATGTATGCCAGCGTAATTCAGCAGCAACACCCCTGTAAAGCAATAAGGTCATATTTAAGGCAAAACATTGAAACAGGAGGAGAAAAAGCAAACAGCCAAAATGGTTGGTACTAAAGTTCTGCAGGCAGTCCTATTCCTGAGCTGTAAAAATACACTACTTAACCCTGAATACTTTATCTCTGTTTCCTGGGATCATACTTCATTTATATTTCTCACAGAAACCACAGATGGTCCCTTACAGTACACTCAGATATAGGAAACATCTCAAATTACTGTTAGTTTCTGTCACCAAATCTCCAGTGAAGCATGGTGTTACCACATTTTTGCCCCACCACCTTACCAGAAGTCTGACAAGCTAGTATATTAAATCTTCGGGAAATCTCTTTATAGCTCTCTGGTTTCTTCTCTGATTTTTCACTTCAGAAGTGTCCAATATGCATCTTTATCTCATTGATCCTACAGAAAAGGGCTACAATTTCCAAAACATCAGAGCTCCCACAATGACTGGCCTAGGCACAGACCTTTCAGATTACCTTTGACATTGAGGTATAATAAAAGACAGAGAGACTGGTGAGCACAAAGAGAGATGGGTTGGAGGAAATGAAGGGATTTTCCAACAAAATAAAAATCACAGTTCCAATAAAACAAGTTCCAACCACCCCTTTGTTATAAGCTTATACATTGTCCTCAGTGCCATTCGTTTTTAACCTGAAATTGTGTATTTTCAGGTTTCCACTGTGTTTGTGAATTATTTCTTTGGAGGCAGGATAAAAATAATTACACTCAAAATTACACTGTTCACAGAGGCCCATTCAAGGTCTGGCACCCTCTGTTCAAAGTAATGACGGATTGTGTGGCAAGAGCTACAGAATTCAAGTTCTAAGAATGGCAGTCAGATTTGCCTTGCAACTGTGGTTCAGCCGGGCACCAGGGTGGTGCCTGGACAGGCAGCCAGGGAACCTCAGACGTTCATCCTCTGGGTGGTGAAAGAACTCCCACTCTAGTCAACTGCACATCTGGACCTCCCTGAGACAAGCAATGGAGGTGAAATCAGGGGATGGGCTGTGCTCCCACTCCTCTGTGCAGCACAGCATTGCTGGAGGAGATTTCCAGGTGGGAAATTTTGACTGTCCTGAAGACTCCCTGAGGTAGCTCCTGCTCGGCCTGGGACAGCCTATGTCTCAGTGTGTTGTTTCAGATCCTGAGAAGGGAATCTCACCAGTCCCAAGACTCCATAGACAGTTCCTGCTGCAAAACTGATGAACTTGTTCACAGATAAGACATTTGCAACTGGTCAGCAGAAACTGTTCCTGCAGGAGTTGTCACACAGGACAGTCATTTATACACAGTTAATTAGCTAGAAAATGCTTTGTATGTAAAGGGCAATAGATCACACTACATCATACACATGCTTGAGTGCTCACAGCAGTCCCTGGGCCAACTGGCTATAAGAACTGAGCAGAAAAAGGGTCTGGAGGAGTCTCAGCTGATCCGGCTGAAAATGCCACATCAATAACTCCTGAAATAGAAACTCTCATCATATGGACACTGACTAACCATCTTGTTTGAAGTACTTTATTCCCTATGCAAGCATTGCCCTATGCCAAGATCCTAATGAATTAGCTTCTTAAAAAAAAAAAGATAAGCTCTCTGCTTTGTTTCTAATTGACTGCAGTCAAGGAGGAATAGAGAAAAACAAGCCACAGGAATATTTTAAGAATGACAAATTAGTCTCTCAGTGACAGATCCCAGGAATGTTTGGTTTATCATTGAGAGGATTATAGTATGACTATATAGATGCTAGTCTCTAATTCCAACCTGAGGAACAAAACTTTAATAACAGGCTCTCCAAATCAACAGACAAATATAACAAGATCCAGCATATGGAAGATGAAGCTAGAGAAATCTGGATGAGAAAAACTGTGTAAATTTTTCATAGAGAGGAGGTTTTCAACCAATAGAAAACCAGTCACGGGGTAGTGGTTCAATTTACCCCTCTGGCAACTTTAAAATTGGAACTTCATGTTTCTCTAGAAATTATGTGCTTAAATTTAGACAAGAAATACACTATAAAAGAAGTAGGGACATTTTATACCCTGTTTTATACAGGCTATCTGACTTGAAGAACATAACTATCTTTTCACCACTACAACTGTTAACCTATGGCATTAAGGTTTTGAGAAACTGAAATTCCACTTTAAACATAACTGAAAATAAATCCAAAATTTTAAAGAATATGAAGTTATTTGCAAGAAATGTAGCATTAGGCATTGTAAGTCAAAGTTGAGATGCACTGGCAGGGGGACATGTACATTGCCTACCTTCACTAGTGCATTAATATATTAACTCAATGTTTAAGATGAAAATTAAATTTTTAAGAGATAGAAACTACATAATCAAAATGATGTGCAATTATGCTTAAAACTTATAGTGGAGAAGAGTCGCACACTATTGATTAATGAGTTAAGCCAATCATTAAGAAGTTTGACTGAAATTTTGCTTCTTGTTAAATCTATTTACTTTTATCTGACAGGTTTATTTTTACTGGATTTGTAGAGACCCATCAGCATTTGAGTGGTTTGCTGATCTTCTGTGCCATTTGGAATCAAAAATGGCTGAAAAAGGGAAAAATGCTTTTCTAAGCTATCATATATTTCTTACAGGCTGGGATGAAAGTCAGGTAATAATGAAACTCTTATGAGTCTGAGTTAATGTACCTTGCTTTTCCAGTATGGTAACATATGGAACAGGAACAGTTGAATAAATGATGGATGGAGCAGAGAGCTGAAGGATTGTATATATAACGACACCAAGCTGTCTGTTTGCATCTTGAATTTAGGAAAACAGGAATGGAGAAATCAAGCCAGTCATCTTTCCAGTCCTATATCTTGTCTTGGGGAGCACTGATTACCAGATGTTTCACAGAAAAGTGCAGAGAGCCTTTCAGGAGCTTGTGAAGGGACACTTTGTCCACATGTTTGGAATGGTCTTTAAATAGATTCTGGCATTTTTGTACTGAAACATGGAGGGTTGTATAAAAAGTGTTAGTTTTATTTACTCTTTATTCTTTACTAGAATTTTGGTTGTTCACATATACAGCCAGTGCACTTTCGAAACCTGCTATGCTCAGAACATTTTGGCAACAAACTGTATGGTCTAATTCATATTGTTTGAAAAGACATTTTCTCTGATTGACTTTAAATTTGTCATCTCATAATTTTATTGGATCATCCCAGCTCGAGGCACTTAATCCTTGGACAGGGTGATTTTATTCAACTTCTTTAGCCTTTACCTAGTCCCAAATGAGTTACTTTCTCTTTTCTTTAACTGGATCACTTGGATCACCCTGTGACTAGAGTTAGGCACCTGCCAGAAAAACTCTCACAGGAAAGTCTTTTCTCTACTGTTTTATTTCCTGCTGCCTCTGTTGAATGAAGGACTGTCTAGCATAGATTAAAAAAATAGATTTCATAGAGCTTTTTCCTTCCTGCCTCTGCTGACACAAAACCCCACATTGTTTCTTTCTGTTTTCCTTAGTGTTTCTGTCAAGTAATGAGGCATATGCATAAAGCTGTATTCAGAAAAATCTATTCTCATTGTGAAGTATATGACAGCTACAGAAACTACCACTCTGCATTAGCAATCTCACAGGGTATTACCTAAAACCTGCTTTAAAGGAAACTATTAACGAACCTAACAAAACACAAAGTTGCCCTTATCTCTCAACTGCCATCATTCCACTTCCCTCTTGGGCAAACATCAGGCCAGACATTAGGTAGGGAGACAACTATTCTTGCTGAAGTGCCTGACTCTTCACTCATGTGCCCTGCACTTCTCTGAAATGCCTCCTTCTTCTCTTCAAACCCCATTTTCCAGTCTCCTGTCGGCACTGTCTCATTACACCATGCTGCTGGTCAGGTGACACACGAGCACCTCTGAAGCTGTGCTGTGTCCCGAAGGCCCCTATCACCCTACCTCTAAAAGGCTGTGGAGGAAAAGAAATGTGTTTCAGTGGCCACGCCTCCTACTCTGACCAACCCTAGGGAACTGTGCTGGGTAACAGCTCCACCTTCTTCAGGCATCCACAAAGCTCCTTCTTCTTCTAAGTCTTATTGTATCTGTAGTAAATTCCAGTTCATCACTCCTCAAAATCTGAGCTTCAGCACCAGTAATATTTGGATGATACTTTACTTTACTTAACTTGTGCCTTAGCAAATAACAAAACCAACATTCTCTCCCTATCTATCTCACCACATAGTCTTGACCAATATTCAGGTGAGGCTGAACTCAGGTAGGAAGGGAAATTTACACTTTCTAGTGCACCCTCCACTACCGGCAGGTGTTTATTCCTTGCATATAATATTTGTTCAATGCTTCGAGCTCTTTGTAGATTCCATGTTGGCAACTGATGGGCAGTTATTGCATGTGTTTGAACAAGAACTTATGTTTCAGCCTATTGCTCCCTACACTGCCCCTGATATTTCTAGGCAACTTTAATGCTGTGAGCAATAACAAGGGCCAACACCAAAATTTCTGGAGAAGTTCTACTTAATGTGGACAGAAATAGCCCATCTGCTCAGTGGCACAATTTCACTGTAAACAGTTAAAAAATCCCACAGTTCCCCACCTCCCACTCCCCCTAAGCACTTTCAGTTATTTCTTAGACTATTCCAAGTTGTCCATGACATTTGCCTGAACTAACAAGAGCCTCTCAGAAACATGACCTTTTGTGACAACTGTGCTTGACCAGAATAACTGAGTTGTTAAGCAACATCGAAGACTCATTAGCACAAGAAATATACAATATTCCATAATAAATTTCAGCAACCACTTCTGCAAGAGATTATAATGATGCCTAGTTCACGCTAGGGCCTGAACTAAATGCAAAGCCCATTTTTTAACTTAGCCTTGCTCTGGTAATTTCTTGACAGTGACAGTAATGATAGTCTGTAGTGAAAACAAGCATATTACTCCTACACAATCACAGCACAATTAGGAGAGATGGTGGTTTTGTTTTTAAATGCATTCAAGAAGTACTCAGATAGCACGGTAATGGGCATAGCATAGGGGATGAGAGACAGTAAACGATCATGAAAATCAGGATTTGTTTTCTTGGCACTGGGAGCTGTGCAGTTCACTTAGTTCAGTGCTTCACCTGAGATGATCCACTTTCTTCACCTGCCTCCACCTAAGGAAAAGAGTCAAAACATTCAGGATTTTATCCCTGCTGAGCTGGTACATCCGCTATCTCTTCCATCAGCAGCAAAATGCTCTGTACTTACTTAAAGTGCACGTAATTGATAATATTTATTGTCAAACTCTACTACAGTACACTTTGCTCCCTTTCCTAAACTCCAACTCAGCCTTAAAATGGTGACTGTCACTTCAGGATCTGCAATGAAGGAAGTGTAGAGCGAGATACTTGAAGGCTGAGAGCTGCCTGTAAAAGTGATTGAGGCACTTAGGCCCAGGCTAATAAAGACAGGTGTTTAATTCCAGCTCATCTCAAACATTCCATCTCAGGAAACCGAACTCCTTCAAGGTCTTGGGCACTTTTGGAAGTGCTTTTCACAATTCTAGTAACCTTGTGAATCTCTCCCCTTTCACTCCCCTCTCCTCTCCTCTCTTTTCCTTTCCTCTCCCCTTCTTTTTGAATGTCCTGCCATTTGATAAATAGTTTCCTTTCTCTCATTAATACTTGCATCTCTCACAGCTAAGCAGCAATATTGCTCTCTCCTCTTACTTGGAGTATGTGTTGTTGACTTTAAAATTACTATCTCGTAAATTTGCCTTTAGGCTACTCACATAGCCCTACACTATGATGACAAGATGGATGTAATTACTGGATTGAGACAGAAGACCTACTATGGAAGGCCAAACTGGGACAATGAGTTCAAGCAACTAGCCGAAAATCATCCTAGGTAAGTAAGGCAGGTTGCCTTCTAAGCTTGTTTAGGTAACTCTTCTCTCAGCATAAACAGTGGGAGAAG
The DNA here is from genome assembly GCA_026283785.1 of Coracopsis vasa. NCBI lineage: Eukaryota > Metazoa > Chordata > Aves > Psittaciformes > Psittacidae > Coracopsis > Coracopsis vasa. The sequence goes on along the minus strand of JANHGB010045538.1, from coordinate 27,133 downwards.
GAGAGGGCAAACCTTTCTAAATGACCCTTTTAAAATAATTTCATTTTTTGCTATGTGGAAAGAAGATTTATGCTTAATGAAGCTTTTAATGAAGAAATCTCGGAAAGAGAATGCCAATAAAATCTAATTTTTGGACAAGAAAATCTAATATTTAGAAGTATTTCAATATCCTGGCCTTTGTCCAGATATAATTGAAACACACAATCCAATTACTGTTCTGCACAAAGGACAAAGTAGCATTAATTTCCCTTGAAGATGGTTATTAAAGAGATAAACTGTGATTTTTTTTTCTTATGATGTCAAGGATATGTTTGTTCCCTAACATATTTGGCTGCTCTTGCAAGACTATGCTGTTCTGTTATTAGTTCATCTCTGCTGGCAAAGACAGTTCATTTGAACTTGGTGGATTCACTACTGGTCTGAGAAAAGCTTCTTTGTTCCTGGAAGCCTTTGAAGCAAGAATTTGAAATATTTTGTGTTCAGCAGCAGAAAATTCCGGAATCTTTGTGACTCTTTATAATTTCCAAACATTTACCTGCTCATACAAAATAAAGGCTTGCACTTGGGAGACAGAGATATAAAAAGAAGAAAACTTTTTTTTTTAAGATGAAAAAGACCCAAGAAGAAGCTGAAAAGGATGAGATCAAAGAGAATACAGTAAGCTACAAGAATACCATAAAAGTGCAAAAATAACAGTAATAGAGAAACTACTTGATGGAGGTCAAAATAAATACAATCAGGAAATATGAAAGATTAAAATAGAAAAAGGCCAAGAGTAGAAAATATGATTTTTGAAAGACCGTTCATAGGGATTCTACTGCATAAACAGAGCTTCCAAAGTTATAGTTGAAATATTACTTTTTGTTGCTTTTGTTAAGTACAACTCAGAAAAACCTGTTTTTCTGATGCTCAAGGTGGGAGATGAGCATTAACTTTCTACACTGGATCTTGTGGTACTTCCTCAGAAAGCCAGTGCTAAAATGACAGCAAAAATCTGCATTTGGTTCTGAACCTAAATGCCCTCGTTTATGGTTGAACCTTTTAAAGAAAACCTTGCATGACATATGGATTCCTCATGAGAAAATAAAATACCCTACCTTTTCATGTTCTGAGCTACAGAAGGTTCAAGAGGAAAAGAAACTCAAGAGTTTCTATTCTGTGATGGAACAATCAGCTTTTACAAGCTGACTAAATTTTGGATCCCCATACTTAGGTCCATGGAATTTCCCTTGGCTGCAACAGTATCTTTTAGTGGATTAGCAGGAATATACCACTCCAGGTTAAACCTAGTGCAATCGAGCACCACAGTAACATTGGCACTACTTCGGGAGACTATGACTTGGGTGCCAAAATCGTATCTGCAGCCTCTCCTTCACAGGAGCAAACTTTATGAAACTCATGCTGTCACTTGTCACTTGCACTGTGTATACATAGATTGAGCTTTCCCCAGCAACACAGCATGTGCATCTGTGTGTAAATATATATGCTTTAAAGCAATATGTGCTATGTACTTAGAAGCAAACCCTCTAAGGCATTTTGAAGCAAGTAATCAGGTTTCCAGCTTGCTGTAACAGACTTGTGTGCTTATGAACACAATTATTTGTTACATTGGTCATGTCCTTATTTTACCAGAACTACATATTTACAAAGTTTTTTATTAAATCAGACATCTAAAAATTGCCCATAGGCAGAAACACATTAAAATAATAAAATAAAATAAAATAAAATAAAATAAAATAAAATAAAATAAAATAAATAAAAATAAATAAAACAAAGAAAACTTAGAAGTAACTGAGAATTTTGGGTATATTTTTATTAAAAAAAATAATAAAAATTAATTCAGCTGGAGGAAACGCATTGAAATTTTTCAGCCCAAGTAGTGTGTTTGTTTCTCTGATTAAAAAAGCTATGAAGATCAAACCCAAATAGCTACCATTTAAACTAGTTTGTGACCTCTAATGTAGCAATCCAAATAAATAATGCAGTAAGACATAATAAACACTAATGTATTACAATAATTATACTGTAATACTTCATGATAGTAACACAAGTTTTTTCAAATATATTTTTCAAAAAGCCATTTCAAAAGATGCAAAGCCGGAGGCAGCCAAAAGGTACAGTTTATGCATTTACTCTCCTACTTTCATTTTTTTTGTTGTTATTGCAATTACAGCAACAGTATTGGAGTATTCTTCTGTGGACCCAAGAATCTCTCCAAGATCCTTCAAAAGGCATGCAACTCGTATTCATCAATTGATCCAAGAGGAGTTCATTTTCACTATAACAAAGAAAGTTTCTAGGCTGTACTTCTTAACTGTATAATAGGTATTACCAAATCCTGTATTTTTATCTCACCTTCTCCTGTCCTCTACTCAATCTACATCATTTAGGCCAGATATTAGGAACTGTAAATTGACATAGGTACATTAACTTCATTAGAAAAATGCCATCTTAAGGCCACTAAAGATTTGGACACCATCCTTAGCCTTTCATTCAAAGAACTGAAGAGCTGATTCTCCTTTCTTACTTAATGATGCTGTGAATCCATCCTACATCTGTGTGAAAACAACATAAACCACTAACCTCTGAAGCAAAAGGCATGAGTAAAATGGACATTTAGAACTGTTCCTCACTGTTGTGTATGATCAAACTACTACCGCAGGCAATACTCGCATTCCTGCTGTTTAAATCATGCCCAGGCATTCAAAGCTTTTTTCCTTCCTGGTGTTCTGATTTTGCACAGCTTATAGCCTCCCACTGCACGCACATCCATATCCACATCCCCTTTTGTGCTGTAGCAATACTGTTTATATGTACACTGTCCAACAAATCCTTTTCCTTACCAAACTATGCACCATTTAAACCTGCCATTTCCACAGTGATGGTGGCTGTGCATGCCATAAGCTAGTATGTTCTGAGAATTAGTATGTTTAAAGAGACTCCAGAAATTTTTGCACTCAGCAAATGGATGTCCTGAGACAGGCAACTGAAACTACAGAAGAAAGTTCCAGGAGCCTTTCGAATGTCACATGACTTCATGGGCACTGAAGAATGGGCTTTAATAGATACAGAATCACAGACATATGACAGAGTGACCGAGTTACCTATCCCTTCTTCCACCTCTTGTACACCTCCTCTGTGCTTGAATTTTGTCAGGAAGCATTTGTTCATCCATGCAGGAGTCCTATCACCTTTGTGTGACTCACTCCACTCAAGGGGAACCACTTTTGAACTTGGAAGATGCAATTCTTGAAAATCATACAGTTTTCCTAGACTCCTGTTTTCTCTAGGGCCATACTACATGGGATCCTTTCAAGCATGGAATTCAATCTGTGTCCTCTCCATGCTACATGTGGTAGTGCACAGGCACTTCAGATAGACATCCAGTCATGTGGGTTTTCCAGAAGAGGTGCTACAGCTGCTCTGTAGGCACTTGCTTGTTGTCTTCCACCTTGCACCCTCAAGTATTACTTGTACTTAGCTTTGTGGCTTTAGCACTGTTAAGCACATGGAGCACAGGATAATTTTGGATTGAGGGAGGAGCAAAATACAAAATATGGGAATGTTGTAGCATCCACATAAGCTAGAAAAATTAGAATCATATCTCCCTATTCTCCAGCACAGAAAATTAAAGAAAAACTATATTTGAGTTGGACTGAGGTGTTAACTAGCATCCTATAATACATTTACTCAGTCACACGATAAAACCAGAAGGTAGAAAACATCCTGTGTATGTCAACACTCAAGTAAGACAAATGACAACATTATATATGTATACTTATACACACACATACAAAATGCCCACTAGAGGGGACATAACTGCACAGACAAAAGAAACAGAATAATAAAATTTATGTCCCAGAAGACTCCAATATTATTTTATACCTCTTCTATTAGGGGATAGAGTATGTGTGAACAGAGATTGCTGTACAAGATACAGTTGTATTATTATTAAGTTTAGGGCAATGAATCTTTGTTTCAAAATTGTTGAAGTATTTTTAAATGCCTGCCTATGTGAAATGATTAATGTGGTGCACACTGTGTAGCAGTAGAGTGAGTGGAGAATTAGAGCCTCTGCCAGTTCACCTAGAGACATTTATCTTTTATTTTTTCCCCTGGTGCCCGTGCTGTGCCTCAGGGTAAGCTGACACATTTTTTAATATAAATTAAGCTTTTTTTTTTTATGTGTGTTGAAAATCTTGAAGGAAATGAGAAATGTGTGTAGGCACCAATACCAGCTGCCATTGCATCAAAGAAGGAGGTGACAATTTCCTGCAGATTCTGAATGATTGTTTTAATGGGGTTGGATTGGAGGTAACAAGCACAAAGATATTGTGCTGCCAGAAAAACAGGATCTGTTCTCCTCCTAGCCTCATGCAACAAGATGTAACATTTAGCTTCTGGCTCAACATAGCATCTCTTCACTGCTTTGATTTATTCCCACTTTTGCAAATCACTGTGGTATGCTACAGGAGATGCATTTAGAGCCCTTGTTACAGTTGAGTAGCACTGCTGTTATCACCACCAGAGGAGAATTTCACTTGTGTCAGGACTGACTGACCTAGAATAAAAGAAAAATAATAATAATTTAAAAAAAATGAAGTGGGGAGGTTTGCTGGACTAGGAGAAAACTTCATTTTGGTTGAATGAAAATCCCTTTATTACAAATACAATTTAAATCAAAATGGGAACTTGGAAGATTTGGCTTCCTGCCTTGTTTTGAATAACACTAAGCACACAGCAGCTATGATAATGTGAGTGCATATGTAATGACTCTATTATTATGTTTATATATGGAAACATCATTCACTGTCAGGAAAAATGAAAGACATCTTCATGGATTTGTCCATTCAGCTTTTTCAGAGGGAAGTGTTCAGCACTGTGTAGGAAAATATTATTAAATAAAATATAGACATGGCAGCCCAGACTCACCACATCCTGTGACAGAAAACCAATCATAGACAAGGATCGTAAATACACAGATTAATTACTTTGGCTCTTACAATAAAAAGAATGGTATTATAATGATTGAAGTTGTGTTATGATAATTTAAGCTTATTCACTAGTAAGTATAAATTGAAATACATGGGTTTATATGTTCTGGGTTCCTCCCCTCCCTCTCTCCTCTCACATTTTGCATGCAGTAGAAATTATTTAAATAAGTTTGCTCTTTAGTTTGCATTGAAAGGTTAAACAGAAACTGTCACTTATAATAGAAGGTCCATCATACGGTGGCTGCACCATATCATCACCATTATAAGGACTCTCTTGCTTCTTTCCTGCTTTTAGATAGAATTAAATGGTTAAGAGGAAATACTCTTAATGGCAAAAAAGTGACAAATTTTTCATAGGTTTGAGTTCTCCTGATTTGCAGGAGATTTTAAAAGAACTGCTTTAAAGACAGGTCACATGCCCTGGAGAAATAATAAACTAAATGACATGGTAGGCCTATAATCAAAACTGGTCAACAATTTCAGTGTGGGGTTTTTTTTGTTTGTTTTTGGTTTTGGGTTTTTTTTGTTTGTTTGTTTATTGGTTTGGGCTTTTTTTCTCTTTTTGAGGGAAATTAACCTGAATTTCCTCAGGAACAGAAAAAATTAAAAGAAAAATGTGAGTGCTTCCACCCAGCTTGCCCTCTGAATACTAAAAGCTTAAATGAAACATGCATAGTCAGTCAACTAATAAGGAACGCAAACCCATATGCAGCAGAGGCAAACTGTCCCTAGGCCATTAGCTCTTCTCCTGACACTTCTTAGACCATCAAATACCAGGTGTGAAGTCATCTTGGTGACCACATGTAAGGTAGAGGGCACTCTACTAATGATTGGCTGGCCTGAACCTTCCTAGTGCTGGAAACTGGCTGAGCTGAGGCTTTCTCACCAAAGTCAGGTTATCTGTTCTGCAGTAGCAACTCTAACTTGTCCAAGCACTTAATTGTTCATTTCTGTGGAATAAATTTGGGCATCCAATTTACTGAAACTAAAGCTGCAACCACGAAAAGAATAATTTTCCAGTAATGTCTTCTTACATGTTACTGATCATGTTCAGTGACAGCAGACTGGTGATCTGCATTTTAAAACCCTAACCAGTTTAGACTATCTAACAGGAGTCTTCTTGACCTTCAACAAATTACACCTTATGGTGAAAAAATCTCAATTACACAATGGTCTTAATATATGTGAAAAAATGTGTTAGTTGACAAGAAAACACACCTTTTCTCCTTTCAAAAGCAGGAAAGGACAAAAAGGCTTAAACACTTTAAAAGATATGTTAATATCCTTACAGAATATATAGAAACAAACAAAAGTTGTATAGTATAGTCAACCACTCAAGCCAGCATATTTCAAAGGCTATCTGCTTCAAGCATTTGCAACTATTATTACTAAACAGTAATGACTTCTAGCATGGTAAAACATTTGTATTCATCGAGGATAAAAGCCCAGAGCCTGCCAATACATACACATGTGCTTTACTAACTTCAAACAATCTTTTTACTGTCCTAGAGGACTAAATATGGTTTCCTTTGAAGCTCATGCACACAAGACTGATTTCAGGCTCAAGGCTGGGTCCTGAAGGCTGATCTGTATTATTCAGCTGTTAAACTACTGGACTGTCTTGATTCTTGTCTAAAGGCCCTTTCTCTGGTACAGTAATTCTGAATATGAAAGACAATTTACAGTCATGCTTAAGGTACACAGATAAGATTGCACTTACTTTAATAAAAGTCTGGTTTTCAGTGGTCTTACAGCTTCTATTAAGCAAAAAACTGTTGGTTTGGGGAAAGTTTTTCTCTTGTTTTGGTCAAATGACAAATACATAGATCTGAACATTTTATTATGTGAATATAGCAAATCAGCAGGAAAGAGGGCAGACACAAGCCTGTTCTTTTGAGACAGAAGTCCTGGTGTCCAGCCTACTGCTGATCATTCCCCAGCATTGCTGCCTTGAACGTTGAACATCTTGGCCCATTCAAAGGCCTGTGCCCTTGCTTGAGAGAGGGGTTCTCTGCACAAAAGCAGATCTTTCCTCTTGCTACTGTCCAAAGCTGCAAAAACCCTCACAGAAATCACTGCTGTCAAAAAAACTGAACACAGTGGGACTTTGTGAGCAACAATAAGGAAGCATGTACAAGTGCAAATTAGCACACAGTAGCTGTGGCATGAACGCACACAGGAAATCTGTAGAAATCTATCTGGCTTAGGTCTCACAGAGGCTGATGTCCACAACTCCCTTTTATGGTAACAAGCACAATGTATTTATTCTCATGTTTCCAGGAATTGATCAAGGTTAAAAAAATTAAAGACAAACTTTGAATTTAAAAGGTCACAGGCATACAATCAACCTGCAACACATCACACTCATTAATTATACATTACTATACAATTAGATTACATTTAGATAAAACTGTTCAGATTGAAGAATGCCCATCATTTGCTCATTCATATTAGGAAAATATCCATGCAATTTTCTGAGTTTGTGTGCTGCTAAGGAAATTCAGAGGGCTACACAGAACGCATACCAATGTAGAGTTAGCCATTTAAGAGCTCTCTTTTTTAGATTCCTTACCATGCTGGCAAGAGAAAGATAGTTAAGAGGCACAGTTGGAGAACTTTGAATGCAATATCAAAGGTTTGAGGATGAAACAAACAAATGTATGCTGTGATACTGGTTAACACAGAAGTTACTTCAAATATAAATCATGTAGAGAACAGCTAGATTTGACTGAACTGGACCTTGTGTAATACAAACATGCCCAAATATAATTTGTCTGGCAGGAATGTACATCAAATATTTTATTATTTAATGGAAGCTGTGGTCATTGTTACAAAGATACATCTATATTAAGAGACATCAAGCATAATCACAAATGCTGGCCACCCTATGTATTAGAGCAAGTACATCATCATCCTTCTGTAACATTGTGCATTCATAAACAATCTAAAAATGGTCTGATGCTGGGAGGTGCTGAGCTGAGAGAGCTTTTAGTGAAACCAAAAGAAACTGCATCTCCTCAGCATTCTCCAGAACCAGACCTTTAGAGTCCAGACAATGAAATTAACTGGAGTTTTGCCAAAATGAGGACAGTAGAATTTGGCTCAGTTAGTCAATGTCAGTGCAGAATGATATATTGCAAATATCGAACACTGAACTTTGAAGGAAAAAAACTAATTCACTTCAAATTGTCTGACTTGTTTATAATAAAACAGCCAGTGCCTTGCCACATGCCGATTGTTTTACTGCTATACATGTAGGTAGCCATCAATAATTAAATCTGTAAGTGGGGACACACCTTTTGGGGGATGGATGCAATTATATCCATATATATAATGCATATTATATTATTAATGTTACCATACAAAGCTCCAGTTCAGCAGAGCATTTGTGCTTATGCTTAGCTGAAAGCGTTTAAGATGAGGTTTTTGTTTCAAGGGGATTAGACAAATGCCCAAGGCTCAGTCTATATCTTGAGAGCTTTGTTCAAGCAAGACACCAAATGCCTCCACAGGGAAGTTTCTCCTAAATTAGAAGAGACTTTTCTTACAGGTTTAATGAAGAAACTGGGAATCTCCTTGGCTTTGCTCTCCAAATAAATCTTATCTTATACAGAGGTATGAAATTGGTTGTCCCCTTTTCTGGGAAGCCAAGTATGACCAATCTCAATTCTTAGATTTGCGTTTTCCATAATAACTGGTTGTAATGTATGTTGTTCCTTAAAGAAAAGAGATTTATGCAGTTATGATGTGTCTGTCTGTCTACTGGTTGGTTCTTTTTTCTGCACCTCTACTCCTCAGCAAATACTGCTTAATTTGCCAACCAATTTCAACCAAGATATGAGATACATAATCTTATTCTAAACTCTTAGCCCGTTTCACCAAAAAAGGTCTGAATACTTCAAAAGCTTTAACAAATGGGCAATGTCACAGAGCAGCCACTCAAAGATAAACTGTCTGAACACAGACAACTGAGAAGCTGCACACCTCAGGGCATGGAAAGCATGCCAAACTCATAGCATACTGCTGCACTTCGGAAATTAGTGACAACGAAGAAGAAATTGAGGCTTTACCTTACTAGATAAACATCTCATCACACGCACTCAGTAAAATAATGCAGCAAAAGAGATAATTGTTCCTTTATACATGGGAGGGATGAGACTAATGCTAGTATATTGCAAATTGTTCTATTGAACATTTTAGGATGTTAGGAAATTAGGGTAGAGAAAAGAGCCACAAACATATTCAAGGACTCAAGAAAACATCTTGCAATTAAAGGGCTCAACCAGTTTAGCATATCAAAAATTAAGATTATGAGATGACTATAACAGCATACAAGTACCTTCATGTGGAGAAAATCTAGGCACTAGCGGGCTCTTTAATCTAGCATATTTTAAAGCATAGCAAGAACCATTTCAAAGAGGAAAACAGGCACTCACTTGCAACAGAGGAGGTGGTTAGCTACTGGAAGGCCCCAGTGGAAATGGTAAAACCTCTATCTCTTGCTGCCATCCAATCAAGCCTGGATGCTACTCTGGAATAGATCTATGCTCACTAGACACAAGTTAGGCTCAGTTAAGTGGAAGTTATTGGTGCAACTCACTTACTGAGTTCAAATTATTGGCTGCTGCTACTAAAGCATCAAGGGTAAAAGATGTAATGGTCCCTCTGAGGCTCAAAATGCTTTTGAATGTATGTTTTCTCATAATATCCTTGTCACCTGGAAAATTTATTACTTCCAGTTTTAGATGGGGAACAGAGACATAGAAATACTAAGTGATTTGTTTGCCTCAAGCTCTCAAGCGAATGACAGAACAAGGATTAAACCACAGCCTTCAGGACCAAGACTATTCCTTGAACTACTACAGCAATCCTTCTCTCCCATAAACTGTATTACATATATTTTACATGATCGTTAAAAATGTCTGTGAGCTTTCTGAATGAACATAAAACTGAACAGAATTATTTTTTTATTAGTTGCAATGGTTAATATTGTTACTAGGCAGCATGGTTTGAAAGGCAAGTATTCTGATTCCCAGCACCAGCATGATACATGCTTGCTCACTCTTAGAATTATATGCATGATATAAAGTATTTGCATGAAAAGTAGGTCCCTTGACATATCATGAGTAATTTCTGTGATAAAACAGGTGGTTAAAAAAAAAAAGTATCAGAAAAGAATCAAGATTTTCTACTAAGCGTCATGAATCTAAATGTCTGAGTACAGATTTTGATGCTGGACTCAAGCCTGATCCTACTCTGAGCAAAGAGCACAGGAAAATGCTTGTTGCCTCACACAGTAACAGGATCCAGCCAAACACCACATAGCACAGCAATGTACTGTCAGGAAATCCAAGATTTCATTTTCATGTAGAACATCAGAAAATTCTCAACTGTATTAAAACTCTTCTTTAAATATTTCATGTAAAGAATATACAATAACAAGTAATAAAGCTAGGTAAATAAATAAAATTCTGCTTCAGTTTCCTGGGATACACTTACCCCTTTATCACTATTTGAGGCCACACTACATTTGCTTGCTTTCTGATTTCTGCCATCTTGCTTATACTTAGAGAACCTTTTAAGATTACAAAAGTGGACCCTGCTACTTCTGATGTCTACCCTCCATTAACAGCTTAAAATAAATTCTAAAAGAATCAGATACACAGTCTTCATCCTGACCCTTTATCACCTCTCTTATTGGCTCCGAAGTCCTAATGGTATCTGGTTATTGCCCTACTTAAAGGTACATTAAAGCTGCGTCTGCAATAATACTATTTACAGAGTAAATTCATTCCTTCTCATTCCATCCACTAATATTTTCTATTAAATTAATGCTAGGTGAGAAAGGATTTAGTACATTTCACCTCCTGCAGAAGTAATGAGAAAACATTTATGAATGTTTGCAATTGTGATGGGAGGAAGAGAACAGAAGGCATTTTATTATGCTGATTATATCCTATTTCTTTTGACTGGTGTTAACTAGTGTACAAAAAACCAAAACTCATCGGAGAAAATGGATCTATAAATTTTCAAAATTCCCTGTCAATAAAATAAGCTGGGGAGGAGGGAGAGAAGTAATTCACACCTTACTGTGTGAGTACAACTCTGCTAGCTGACAACACCACAAAGCACTGGGACAGACTGTTAAGCAGAGGAATGAAAACTATTCTAAAAGACAATATGAATATAGAAATTCAGTCATTGAGAGCTTGCTTCATGGACTAAAGCTAGTTAATGCTCTCATGTAGGGTTGAACCCAAACCATCAGAATGATAGCAGCTCCACAGCTGAATTCGTTTTTTAGTATGCTGCTCCTTAAAATTCCTCCCAGTCACTAAAAGAATGGAGCACATGATTAAATTCTGCTATGGGAAGGGAAAAGATGAACAATTAAATTAAAATCTCCTACAAAACAAAGATCATCTAAGATATTTAAATACAAAAAAAACTTAATATTGCAAAAAAAAGCTTTATGCAAAAAGCATCCTTTAATTATCTGCACAGTTACTCCTTGCACAGCTCTGCTGGGAAGCTGTAGAGGAGGTACCTTTGTCAGCTCAGTCTTACATAGCTGCTTCAGTAAAGGACAGGAATATCCTAGTATCAAAGCACAACAATGACACTGACAGCATCAACTATGCATATTTTTTTAACCAGAAGAATTTGTCCATGCAGATGTCTGGAGAATATAAAAATAAAAACCAAGCATAGACTGAGCAGATCACTTTCCCTTAGGAGTGGGAAACAACACAGATCATTCTTACATAGGCTATGAGACTGGAATATTCCCAAGTTACTTCCACATTTTGCAAAATGACTTTAACTTGGGACATTGTCCGTAACAGTCCTTTCAAACCCTTCCAGTTTATTTGCATTCCTAGCTGCTCTTGTTTGGATACTTTGCTTTCTCAAACAGGCAAGAATGAGATTTCAATGTGTGTTTAGGCTGGGAGAAGACGATCAGATGTATATGGCTATAAAACCACATCTGCTAATGTCTCTAAATGATGCTACAGCTGCTGAAAATCATAACATTTACTTGGCTAGGTTATCAACTAAATCAAAATTATATTTACAACTGGATTTTTCATCAAAGACATGGGATTATCAAAGGTAACATTTCAAAAGGAATTGAGTTAGAAGACTAAATCACATTGACTTTCAATACAATGCAGGCATCTATGTGACATAAATAAATGACATATATAGATTAGTATTTTCAATACTAACCCGTGTTAAAGGTATGAGGCCTTTCACTGAACTGGGAAACAGCACGCTGTAATTCAGAAGAAGCTAAGGGAAAGTGAGGGGCAGAGGAAGCATATCAGGGGGCACAGCATTTGTAGAGGTCGTTCAGAGAAACACGGTTTTGGCCTCAACCAGGAACAGCTGGAAGCCTTCCTTATGCTGCCCTGAAGGAAGATTAGCATCTTCTTCTGCCTGGTGTTTGGATTTGTTGTGATTTATGCAAACTAAGACTGCTTGTGAGATGCAAAACAACAAGGCTTTGGCAATTTTTTGTAATAGTCAGAAGATACAAAGAATAGTCCCACAGTGGAGCAAATGTGGACAATGAGGCCATGGTCATGGAAGAATGGGTGCTAGGGAAGCAGGAGCTGTAGGAGGCTGTAAAACCTGTAGAGGCCCAGCAACAATTCTGTTTCTAGCCATTGGACAGGGCTCACATATGTCACTTAATGTAGTGGCACACAAGGAGAGGGAAGGCTAATATAGCAGCAGCTTCTTTACAGATGTTCCAGAGTCATATGAAAGGCCTAGAAATACCCTGGGCATGTATGGGTTGTCTTTGCGTGACTGAAATGCTGCATAGATCAGCCATCCCTGACTGTAGCTATGTGAGTGAAGATGTCTACTGATGATGACTTAGGCAGGAAATGTTCTTTTCAGGACATCACTGCAGCTCAGAAGTTTGTGCAGCTCTCCCAGAAGCATGTTCCCCTGCTGAATAATTGATTTTGCAATAGCTTTCTACCTTGCACTATACAAAGTTTTGCTTCCAGCAATGTCTCTAGCCCTGAGGAAATGATGTAACATGCAGAAAACTGATAGAATTTTGACTTGAGGCTTTAGACAACCAAAAAAGCCAAAAGTCTGAAGTCTTGAGTTCTTAAGCTTGTCAACTCCTCCTGAACTTTGAGGCAGCTCCCCTTCTAGACTGTATCAACTTTTTTCTGTGCATATACACTGGGAACCACGGTAGACAACAGAAATTATTTAGGAGCGGTGAGCACCATAGCAGAAAGGAGAGGTCCTTAATTTATTCCACAGTGAACAAGTCACAAACCTAATGTCTATGGTTCCTTCATGTTGAGTACATGTATATGTATCTCAAAGGTTGATGAAAAGCTTCTAAAACTACAATGGGAAGAACATAGCAGACAACTCAGAACTCCCAAAGCTGAGTAACAGGCCTCAGGCATGTTTATGGATGCAGCTGTGGATCCTGCCATGTGGCCAAAGAGACACTGATGCTGAAGTCATGTAAGGTAACGATGACAAACGGCTGTGACCCTGCTGTATATAGGTTTAGGCTTGAAACTGGGACCTAGGACACTGATTCCTGTTATGGATCATTATGATCAAGTTCTGTACACTTGTGTAACTGCTTAGAAGAAACCATCGTTTTCTCTTATCACTTCAAACCAATGAAAATCAAGTCCAGGATGGTTGCTCACTGGAGGATAATAGGGTACCCTCAAAAAACAGGCTCTGCAGGTTGACATTCTGGGGCAGAAAAAATTCCAAGAGAGGTGACCAGGTTGTTCAGTTCACTCTTCAAATGATGGCCAGTTTATCCCTTAATAGGATTCCCAGTACCATAGGGAAGGTAGGCATCCTGATGAGGATATCACCGAAAGAAGGGATCAGGGCTTCCCAACACCAGATCTTGATTTCCTGTATGACAAGATCATTCAACAGCAACAGAATCCCAAGCTGCATTATGGAGAACCAGTTGAGAGAAGTGATCCTTCCCCTCTACTCAGTGCTGGTGAAACGTATCAGGATTGTTGGGTCCATTGCTGAGCTACCCAATATAAGAAAGATAACAGACTTACTGGAGTGAGTCCAGCAAAGAGCCACAAAACCAATTATGGGACCAGAGCATTTTTCATAAGAGGACAGGCTCAGAATGCCTAGAGAAGAGAAGGTTCAAGGCGATCTTATCAGTGTGTGTAAGTACTCAATGGGAGAAAATGAAGAAAAGAGACCCAGACTCTCCTCAGTGGTTTCTAGTGACAGAACAGGAGCATATAAGCACAAACTGAAACACCAGACTAGATTATCTCAGGAGCTCCCTTCCAACCTAAACAGTTCTATGATTCTTTAAAGACACTGCTGTATTTCTTGTTTGCAATTTAACAAGGCTCAGGGTCATCTATGGAATTTTCTCCCTTTCCATTATTATACATAAGGTAGCACCAAGGAATATTGAACATGCAGGGAAAAAAAAAAATACAAAAAAACCCCAACAAACAAACAAACAAACAAAACAACCCATAGACAAATAAAAAACCAAACTAACAGGACCAGAAGTAAAAATGGGATCTGACACACCCTCAGTCTGAAGAAGTTGCGTGGAGTTGGATCCTTTGCCAAGAACCTATATGCCACACAGTATTCTCCATAGTAAAGCAATTCAGTAGCTTACCAAAAAGCTGATCAGATTTTGCTTTCTGATGAAATACAACACCAAATTATCAGTAACTGTCATGTCTCATTTGAGATACCAAGGTTAGTAGGGAATCTGAAAATGTCATTTTTTTAGAAGGGAAATTTGGCCATGATAGTCTACAGCAATTTTGGAAAACAGGGAAGACATGTTAAATTCAAAGATGCCTGTCCAAACTAACCATAACAATTCAAGTATGTGTCTTGGCAGAGGACCTGAATGACTCCTCAGAAGAAACCTATCATCAATCTCAAAGAGGAAGCGACATGATTGGTTAGGAAGGTGTCAGTTGTGTTTACAACCACCTCAGCTAAGCACCTTTCTAACTATATGGAATCACTGCCTAAGTTAAAGGAAATATTTTGCGAGGTGATTTTCAAAGACCAAGAAATACTTGCAAAAACCAGTTCATTTAAGCACCTTTGAAAAGTCCCAATTGTTTTAGCTTGTAGTATCTGCATTTTGTATTGATTACTACAAAGATACTAAAAACAAAGCAGCTGAATTTGTCCCAGTCTGATGCTTTGAACTGATGAAATGCAAGAGACTTGGGGAACAGCCATTGAAAAAACAATCTTGAGTTAATGAATCTATATTGGCAAGCTCTGCTATTCCTGAAAACCAAGAGTTACATTAACTGCCTCTAGAGTTCTCATATCAGCTGTACCTGTTCCACATGCTGCTGTTAGGGCTAAATGGAATGGTTTGACAACTTGAGGAGGAGATACTTTGTTACTGTGGATATTCAGACATACACCTTGATACACCACCTTGTGACCTGAGCTCTTGCAACTCCTCAAGTCTCTAAGGACTTTTTCTATAACAGTGTCACATAATTGACTGCAGGCTTTAGTAATATCTAATAAGTTGTTTAGATCCTCTGCAGCTTAGTTACAGTGGGTTTAATCAAAGGAAGTCTCCATTTCTCTCACATCAAATATAAGTCACTTATCTTCACCCCAAAATCCCCCAATGCCCTATTTCCACTCCTCTTATGATCTCTTGTTCACTAGTGTAATACTACAAGTCAGCAAGTGGATTCCTGCTGACTTTAATTCCTGGTTTAAAGCCTTTTATTTAACATGGAAACAAAGTTTCTGAGGTACGCAGAGCAACAAACTTTGAGAGTCTTGGTTTGGTCTCCTTCTCTATGCTCAGCTGTTCTTCTAGATTGTAGCCAGATCCAAGATTTTGTATCCTTCTCATTTATAGCTTCAGTCCTAGTAGTCTCCTCCTATCCTTTAAATACTTTCCTAATTTTTTCTCAATATCCACTATATGGAGTCTTTCAAGAGTGCTTTTTGATCTTGATCTTCTCACTTTACTCTTAGTACATATGCTAAGAGTAGGGGGCAAAAGTTAAAGCTTCTAGTGTGTACCTGCGTGCCCAGAATGAGGCCTGGGATGGCATGGTCTGGACAAAAACATGTTCTTTGTGCACATTCTTGACTATATGTTTTCTGATCACTGTCAACTATATTACCACTGTGCTCCTATCTATTGTTACAATCAGATTATCATTATCACTTTAGACCTCTAACTGGGCCTCATTCCTAACCTTTGTCTTGCAGATCTTTCTGCACAATGTCTCTAAGATACTTTTTCAGTCAGGTAGTTAAAAATTTCATCCAATTCTCAAGGCTTCATGCCTTGCATATGGAAACCACCCTAACTCTGGCCTTCGTAAATGCTTCCTTGTCCCACCTGTCGTATCTATCCTTCATCACGTATCTATCTATATCTCGCTCTGGCCAAATCCATCCTCTCTTTACACCTTCCACTGCTTCCCCTTTTATATTGCAACACATGCCACAAACCCTCATGTTCACTTGCCCCTTTACAAAGTTTTCTGAGTCTGCTTCCTGGAAACTTATTCATTGTTGAGAGGACAGCAGGTTCATGAGAGCAGCCCATGTTTCAAAGAAGCACCTTGATGTTTCTTCCTCTCTGCCCTCCCTGTAAACATCTTCAAAGTTCCCTTATTGTACCCTTCAGATCCTTCTTTTGTGATGCTACATGAAAAATGCTGCCTTGCTGAGACCACAGTTTGCCATGCTGACCAGTACTAACTCAGTGCCTCCTTATTCTCTTAATCTGTTAGTATCCACTTTTCCCTATGCTTCTGGATCACATGGCGAGGTTTTCCTGACAAAGGTCATACCTTCTGCTGTGTTAGTACAATTTCTGACATGGAGTTCTGTTGGGGGCTTCTGGGTGTAACTACAACAAAAAAAAAAATCCATTCTAAGCTTTGAAGACAACATTGAATAGTGCCTATTTAATACACAGGGCTAGACAGACACATTCATTCCAAATTAACTTCAAACAAGAGTTTCATAAGTGAAGAGCCAGAAAAAAAAAAATCAGTCTATCCTCCATCTACCTACGTTTTCAGACTGCAGTATGACAGAAAATATCTGGAAGCAAGCAGATTACTATTGTATTTTCAAAGATGTTAATTTTGGTTTTAAATCAAATCAAACTATGATGACATAAAAGAATTAAAAAGTATTCCCACCTGCTAGAAGTCAGCACAGCCACCATGACTTTAACAGAACTGTAGCAATATATGCCAGGTAAAGCCTCAGTACAATATACTTAGATAAAGCTGACACTGCTGATTAGGGGAGCAATTTCTTGCAGATGATTTTTAATTTCAGTTCAGCACTTCCCTTAGTCTCAACAGAGAAATCATTCCAGCTAGCATTACTGTCCCATGCTCATCACTACAGCAGTGGTGGTCATTTGCCACCTCAGAAACATATGGTCAGAACGCTGTGGTAGCTACAGCACCCCCATGATGTACACAGGTCAAGGTTCAGACAGAGGCATTATATTTTATTGTATCAGCTGCATTAGATGCAAAAAGCTGACTTAAAATTTAGCAGTTAATGAAATGTTTTCTTTTTAAAACATATTTTTGATCAGTCTTCCTACCTTTTTCTTAGAAAAATACAAATTCTGACCTAGCCTACTTAGGACCTCCCAAAAAGCAGAGCAACTATGATCAAAAACCTACACTTTCATGTGGTATATTCAGCAAACCTGAATCTCCAGGTTTCACGGCTTCGATTTTGCTTGCTAAATCTTCCATTCTTGTTTACCGTAAGTGTCTAAGTGACCTTCTGCTTTTTATTTCTGCTAGGCGGACTATACAGCATTCGTATTCTAGCAGCCTGACTCGACATAAGGACATAAGGTGGAGTCAGTTAACTTTCTGGTCCTTGCTAAAGACTATGCAGTTCAGTCGCCATGGAACAAGAGTGGCACCCAGTGGCCAGAGAGCTTAAACCAGTACTCATGTCTTGAAGCATCTGCCTTCTGCATTTTATAAATCCCCTCCCAGCATTTTGAAGACAGAAATCCTTCTGTGCTCAAGTTTGCAGACCCCTCTCCTACCTCTGTACTTGAAAGGCAGAAGGTAGAGAACTAAAGCAAAAGGGTTTAATCTCTGTATTCTTTTTGAGTATCACTTTTTCTGAAAGCATAAATAATCCACCACAGGTATTACAGCACTTTCAAAAGGGTACCACTTATTTCTGAGGGATCAGGCAGTGACTGACCTGCCTGACATAAGCACAGAAGAATGAGGAGTTTGAAGACCTCATCTAACTCTAACACATTGTCCAGCAAGTCCAGATAAGGTAAACTTAGTTTTTAAACTGTCCCATACAAAATGTGACAGCAGGAAAGGAGAACTCAGGGATGGAGTCTGCTTTTTGATCTCCCCTCACAGGGAACACACAGGCTCTGTGCTGCTCCCCGTCTGTGGCCTGGTTTGGTTTTATAAGACCATAAATTAAGATTGCTGCAAAGGAGGCATAGGTCGCAGGTGGTGACATAGTGTGGTGATGAACACTGTTACCTGTGTCATGGTACACACTTCACAGGCCTCTCAGAGGTTCATGCAATTTTGTACTATTTTTTCATGATATACAATCAGAGTATAAGTCTGGCTTTCAGTTAATATGGTATACTGTGCTTCTAATGAAATTCTTTGTGGGAGCTGTTGCAAGTAGGGAGAAAGCTTTTGCTCTCATTTTTTTTCTTTAACTTAAGGATACTTAATGCTTAAAATTGGAACATCAATTCTGAAAACACTCTCCCAGACAGCCTAATTAAGATGCAAACAACTATTATCCTCATAGAAACATTCTCCAAGATGGAGACCTGGGTATTGAGTGAACAAGACCAAGCTCACTAAAACACCAGTGCTCCACAATGCTGTAACATTCCCAGTGATAAACGGGCGATAACGGTGCAGCGGTTTGCAGTGCTGAGTCTGTGCCATTAGTTTTGTGGGTTTGTGGTTTCGGGTTCTCCTTGCAGTGTGAAAATCCCCATTTCTACAGAGTCCAGCAGATAAAGTGAGAGTAGTTTTGATTCTCCTAATTTCCTGGCACTACAAAAATTTTATTTTGCATTAACTGATATTCATTCTAAATGCTCTAGCACCTAAAACAGTATGATCAAGAGGAAATCAAAACTGTCAACTAAAAATAAACGTTCTAGTATGGATGGCTATAGCTAGAGCTTGGCAATGTGACCCGAGTAGATTAAATGTCTCACAAATCAAAAGGCACACCAGAAGAATCAAGCATTAAAAGAAATTCTAATGTTTCAAAATAAATATAATGATTTTTAGACATCTGTTGTGGCAATAGTGAAAGCCATGGATCTTTGTACTTCCTGAGTTATGATAGCAAAGAACTCAGCAGTCTGGACAGAATTTTCTGCCAAATTTTCTGTTAACAGGAATTCTTTGTTCCTTGACTGTTTAGTTTTCGCTACACAATAGAACTGAAGTGGTAAGAAGGAAAACACTGTTCTTGATCATAATGCGGCTTGATGAATCCACAGTGGTAAACTGACAAAAGTAGGAAGATTTTCCCCATAACTGGACTGTTTTGCTCTAGGGAAAGACATTGATATAGTAATATCCTGTTTTATTTAACACAGAATGTAACTATTGCACTAAGCAAAACATTTAGTTCAAAAATGGTACTCTAAAATACATTGCCTCTACATTAAAAGAGCAAGAAACAATCTTGCAGATCCTCTACAGAGTTAATACTGAAGATGTTTCATGACAGTTTTGCACTTCTTTGCAGCCTGTGGCTTCTAAAATTACTGTGACTATGGAAATGTACACCTCTCTGCTGTTATCTTACCTAACCTTTTTCCTATTTGCTAATTTATTTTCTTCTGCATTTTATTTGGTAACAGAAGTTTTCCTGAGGGAGGGCAGTCACTGTGTGTTTGTATAGTGCCTTGTGCAATGGGCTTCTAAAATCTATTTAGGATCCTTATGAGCTAGTGCAATAGAAATAATAAACATCTTATTTTAACAAACAATAGAAAACAGTGTCTTTGGGAACAAGCCAAAGAATAGAGGCCTTGTGGTATGAAAGTACTTCCAACAGGGTGGAAAACAAAAATTTCTGTATCTAACCTCTCCTGGGTATTACATTTCGTTATAATTTTTCAGTGCAATCTGACCACTAACAACTTGTCATCTTATTTACCTTAAGATGATGTAAAATAATTGTCAAATAGATTTTTCTGTCTCACAGTTTTAACGGAGTGTGGCATTTCAAAAGCATGGTGTGAACCCCATTTTCTACAACATGATGCCGTAACATGAAACTAGTAATAATAATCCCAGCAACACAATAGTTTTAGGTCAGTCACACTGTATCTCCTTTTAGAGCAGGCTATTTTTAAATTATAACAACCTGAACGGAACCAGTAAATAATTAGTACCTATGAATGAGCTCAGCAAGTCTGCAAAAGTAAGACCTGAAATTGCCACTGAAGTTCTCTAACTACTGCGGAAGCCTTCCCCTGGTGCATATATTCCTTCATGATTACGGCCGCAACTTTGGTTTTAACCCTTGCAACCTGAACTGAAGCTGCAGTCAAGAAAGAAACTCCAAGCAATTCCATTAGGGTGTTTCTGCACAACTGATCTCAGGACCTGAATTTGAGCTGTTTCAAATGCCCAGTTTATTTTTCCCTGGCATCTATCTGATCTGTGGAAAACATGCTTAATGTTTCATTGGCTTCAAAATTAGCAGGCTCTGTCCGTAAGGTAAAGACAAAACTGAATGATGAAATAATTCAGATGATGGATTCCTGCCATTCGCTGGCGGGTTGATTTTTAGTTTTGGTTTTTGGGTTTGGGTTTTGTGCTTGGTTTTTGTTGGTTTTTTTATTATTATTTATTTATTTGTCAACTTTTGTCACCCTGGAGGAAGGAAAGAAAACAGATTTAAAACTTCTTTAATAGATTCTTGGGCCAACCTCCAGCATCAAAATGCAGCTGTTCGACATCCAAGTTGAGGAGTCATGAAAGTTTTATTACTGCTATTTATGGTGGTGCTTTCCATATTCCAGTTGCTTTCTACATATTTAAAGACTGTCCTGACCGTGGTGCTCATAACCCTTTGCTATTACACAAATATCAGAAAATCAGTCCTATCATTCTTATTACAGTAAGAGTTATGGCCGCATGAAGTACCTGAAGACTTCTGTATGTGCACCTAATCAACAAAAAGCTTGTACTTTAACTATGGCAGAACAATATTTGTATACAAAGACTGAGTGGATTTGAGGTTTCGAGATGAAAAAGCTCAGCCTTGGTGATAATTAAGTATAAAATGCATCATTAAAACAATATTCTCACATGACATTTTTTATGTACTGAGAAAAAATTTCAAACTGACATATTTTTTGCTTTAGTGTTAAAATAGCCTGGATGCCTCGTCTGGTCATGAAACTGATCCATCCCATGCCATTTTCACACCTACTTCTCCTAAGACCCAGCCCATATTTCTTCAAATTTCTCCAGATTTTAAGAAGAAAAGTCACCATACAATTTTCTCGTAAAGCCCTTTTGGAACTGGACAAAGTAACAAATTTTTTTGAAATCTCACATTTTCACCACAGGTGGAAGTTACATTTTATACTTAATTCATAATTATTTTAAAATCAAATAATATATGTTAAGATGAATACTTTATACCTCACAAACTCAAAACTCACAGTGTTTCAGGTAAGAGTAGGACCATGACATTTTATCCCAATATTCCACTGCATGTGAACATTAAAACCTAGGCCAGTTTCTTTTCTTACTGACACCAACTGCAAAGTTCCCAAGGTTTTTAATGACTACAAAATTAGTTCCATTTTCATTTTTCTTTAAGTGTGGCCCCTTCACAACATGTTCTCTTTCCTGTTGGCTCTGCTAATGTTCACACACATCTTACTTGTCTCACATGCATAGGATCTATGACAAACTGACTGATCTCAGAACACGACTGAATCCTCATCTGTAGAGAGATACTGATGCAGATATTGTTTATCAGCCTTCTTCCGCTCAATTCTTTACAGGACAACACCAGAATTCCTTACTGCATCTGCTGTTATTACTTCACTAGAACAGGCTACTGATGGCTGAAGCCATGTCTAATGCTTAAAGCTATTTACAATTGCACCCATTATTTATCCTGAGTGAGGAATTACTTTCTGCAAATGCTTTAATGTCTTCATTTTCTTACATCTACCTAACAATATCCTCAGTTATCTGTGGCTTTTTAATAGCTGCTCATCTTTCTGGAAACATCATAACATTCAGATTCACTGTGATAACCGTCATCAAGCAGAGAATTTTAAATCAAAATGGAAAAAAAACCCTTAAAATCCAGTAACTGTTCAAAGTGCTGTGGGGAATGGAACTTCCTTAATCCACTGTGACAAGAAATAACGCAGAAATACTCTGCAAAAACGGCTCCTGATGCTACCAGTGAATTTTAGGATGAGCAAAACTGGACAATATATACATATACATACATGCCCATATATATGAACACATGGATTTAAATGTGGGTACAATTTATTGCAGCTACAATTCTGTTGCCATATGCAATTTCTCAGTTTATATAGTGTAATTACTCATAAGAACACTATTATTGCATCTTTTTCTTCCATGCTAATTTCCCAGTCAGATCAAGACCTGTGTGTTGTAGGGTAAAACTGAAAAAAACTGTTATAGAAATACAGAAACATTTGTATTTTCAAAGGAAATGAGCTATTAGTTCTGCTCACACTATATTAATAATCTGATTACATTGTATTAATAATTTTGATACACAGAAATAAGCTGAGCCATCCATGCAGTATCCAGTCTACCTGTAAAATGGCCTAGCAATTAGAATAAAAATGAAAATAGGAAAAAACTCCACTCTAAGTATGAAGGCCAATTCAATTCTAGCCTGATCTGTGAACCTGCATTCCAATCTTACTTCCATGCCATCTGAAAACATACCATCAACACCCAAACACCTTTTCCTGGAGCCTGCAAATAACAGTTCTACCCATTTGAAAGAGTGTGAGACAAATAGAGTTATTCCAGAACAAACCACACTTTAATCCACAATGATGACTACAACAGGGCGTTTTTATTGTCTACAACCTCCACCGCGGTGGTAATGAGCACACCCGGCGTCACACCAACCATACCGTCCCCAACCAGCAAAGCCCGCAGCTCCAGCGGCGCCTTGCTCAGGGACTAGAAGCAACAGAACCCCTCCCGGGCAGCTTCAAGTGAACGCTTTCTGTACGGTATACACTACGTGGGCACAAACGCCTCTGCGGCCGACCCGACCGGGAAGAGTCCTTAACCCGCGGAACCGCATGGGTAACGCATAGCGCCCGCAACATCCCCCCACAGCGACTACATGCACAGCCCACCGGCTGCGCTCCTATCAGCATACTCGTGGCCATGCCTCTCCGTGACACGGAGCCAATCATGGCGCCGAGCAGCCGGGAGCAGCCGGATGCACCCGTATGGAGACACGCCGGAGCAGAAGAAAGACACTTCCTTTTCCGGGTCAGCTCCAACTGCACACAGTAAGGAGCCGCCGCGGTGCTAGGGGGGCTGCTCTGGGCTTTCCTTTTCCTAAGAGAAGAGGGAGGAAAACCTGTGCGCGGCCGGATGGCGCCTCCGCCCTAGTACCGGCCCGCTCCGCTTCTCCTCTGGACCTTGTGCCACCCCACTTGCCCCTACGCTAAGGGCCTGTGCGGGCACTCCCGTGCCATCCCTCTCGTGCCGTCACTAAGAGCATGCGCACTGTGGAGCCCGTCTTCGGAGGGGGAAGGGGAGGAGTGGCGAATGTGGGGTGGAACCTGCACGCCGGCCTGCTTCGCCTGGCTGGGATCGGGGCCGTTATGGGGTGGACCCACCATTCGGCTACCTGCGAGGGGTTCTGACTCAGCCGGAGCGGCTTGTCCTCCGTGCGCTGTCCCCGGCCTATCAGTAGCTGCCAATGGCGTCTGCGCTTGGAGGCTTGCCTTCTCCCGCCGGCTAGTCCTCCTGCTCCACGGCTTTGCCGCCATCGGTCCCTGTCGTGAGGCCACTAAGAGCTAAAGTGCGCTTGGTGGCCGCTCCTCGGACAGGCTGTTGCGTGTTGGGCTGCAGCGTTGTGAGGCAGGCCCTCCTACCACAGTGTGGGCGCTCGGTGCTGGCGCTTGTTGGCCCTGGGGTCTGTAATGGCGAGGTCAGGGGTGCCAGGTGCAGGTAGAGAAAGGTGAAACATTTGGACCTGTCATCCTCAAAGTAAAAAGCGTTTTTATTCTTAATTAGTTAATGTTACTATTTACGCTTGGCATTCTTATCTTCTGCTTAGTGATTAATAAAATCTGCAAGTGATTAATAAAAAATCTGCAAGTGATTAATAAAAAATAATTCTTTTTTGATGACACTTTAAATATATTCTTTCTGTGATGCCATGAATTCAAGCAGGTTATCCTTAATGGCTCTTTTACACAGTAATGAAAGACACTGAACAATTGTGAAAGGAATTGACATTGAACAATTGTGAGAGGGTTTTGTTTTACCTGCTGTTTTGGCAAAGCTACAAAACGAGAGTTGCATAAGTCCCACGAACACGTGCAAAGCACTGCATACAATAGTCAAAATACTGATGTTTAAAATTTATCATTTGCATAATGATTTATAACTCATGTATTTGTAAACTTTGTAGTGCTTTTAATGTTAAGTATATTATAATTTATTACATGTGCTGGAACCATCTCTTAAATATCTCTTTAGGAGGAAGGGGCAAAAGTTGTCATATGGCCGCTCCAGGAAAGGCGGCAGCTTTCCGTCTGCCTCCCCTGCCAACTATTGGAGAGATTATTAAACTTTATCGCCTTAAAGCACAGAAACAACTTTCCCAGAATTTTCTACTGGATTTGCGACTGACAGGTTAAATATTTTATTGTTATATTTTTATCCTCTATAAAACACGTATCCTGGTTTTCTTCAAAATCCCGATTGTAGCTAAGAAGATGGTGTTTGTATGATCAAATCTGTCAAGTTAATAGCAGCTTAGTGGTAAACCTTTAAAGACTTACTTTAGTTTTAGCTTAGACAAGCTTTACTTGTAAATGCCTAGAAAATGTGTTTCTGTATAAATAATGCAGTAACTTTTAGGTAGAAACTATATTCCTATATGAAATATGGATTACTGATTGAAATGTGAAAGTCCAAGCCTTAATAGTATTTTTACCATTCAGGTGCTATTATAGTTTACAAGTTTGATTTTAAAAATTATTATTTTTTTCACTTATTATGCATCATAGAAAGTACTGCAACTCATTGTGCAATTTTATTTACTATATAGCGTGGCTAGGAAGGTAATTTGTCTTAGTTTATCAGAAATGTAGCTTTTTTGAACCAGTTTTATTGCTCTGAACAGTTCAGTTTTCTGCATTTTCATGTCTGCAATGATGGCAAAGCTGGTACTGTTCTGTAAGTGGTGGATTTCTTTACTGTTCTAGTAGTGGCTGGATTTTGCAGTAAGATATGCAGTGCAGCTCATGTAGCTGGTGGTTTGAATACATTTGAAGATTCAGGTTGATAAAGATTTAGAGTGCAAACATGAAACACAGCTCCACTTCCTGAACAACTGGACTCTTACCTTGAAATTAAAATGTCTGCATGCATTTAATAAAACCTTATGAGTAGGCAAGTCTCCAGGTATTTCTTATTGCATATTTAAGAAGTTATGGAATGAGCAGTAAAATTTCTCTCAGCATCTTCTCTCCATGCTTTCTAAGGATCCCTTTATTTCATCGGCTACATTTTTAATGTATATTTTAAAACCTTAATCTGTTTTCTTTCCTGGCTGTAATACCTTGCAATATTGTATCTTTCCACTAATGTATAGGTATTCTTTCCTCACTTTTCATCTGACCCACTTTCTATGCCTACGAATTGCCTGTATTCCAACTCTTAGTTTACTCCAACTCCTCATTGACATCTTGGATCTTCTTAGATTTCCTTGAAACATAGGCTCTAAGGAAATGTAGTGAAATACTGTAGTGAGACTTTAGGATGTTGAACACAAGTGCTTACTTGCAGGAGAATAGTCCTGCTGGTTTACAGATGACAAGGAATATTTTGTTCTCATTTGATTCTGTAATGAGCAACAATGTATATTAATAACATTAAGCTGAAAATACTGTTTTTAAAATAGTTGAGGGTATCTTGTAGTATGAAACAAATCTGATTTCTGTGCAGTGTAGCAGGTGTGTGATTAACTGGGATGTGTCACTGTTTATGTCTGTTCTGAGGTAAGCACACTTGTGTTTTAACAATAAACAATGAGTTTATCTAAGTGAGCTGGATCTTCTGCAGAATAAAAGCTTTGTATGTTCTTTGTGTCTTGCAGACAAGATAGTGAGACATGCTGGCAATCTGAAAAATGCCCATGTTTGTGAAGTGGGCCCCGGGCCAGGAGGGATTACCAGATCCATTCTCAGTGCTGGTGCTGAACAGCTCCTTTTAATTGAAAAAGATGCTCGATTTATTCCAGGATTACAGGTACCAGCTGCAGAATAATTTGTATAAATGTATCCACAATATTGAATAAGAACACTTTGAGAACATAGAAGGGTGCCAAGTGTCTTGCTGAGATCTCAGCATTGAAAACAGGTTTGCTTCTTTGGCTTAAATCAGAGCTATTGTTTGCTTGAAGATAAAAATGCACAGTATAGCAATTAATTGCTCCTGCTTTCTCCTAGGCCCCTCAGGACCTGATCCTGTAACTGAATTAATGCTGTCTTGTCTTTTTTTTTTTTTTTTCTGGCTGAGATGTTTCGGTTGCATTTCACCATTCAGATGAACTAATAGTGTGAAGGCTGAACATAATGTCTTTTGGTCTTATTTTTGAATTTTAAACCTAATAATTATGCTTTATAAAATTGTGAAAGCATATTTCCACTCCAGTTCATGTTCAGCATGGGTAATATCATAGAATCATAGAATAGTTAGGGTTGGAAAGGACCTTAAGACCATCTAGTTCCAGCCCCGCTGCCATGGGCAGGGACACCTCACACTAAACCATGTCACCCAGGGCTCTGTCCAGCCTGGCCTTGAACACCG
>JANHGB010045535.1:6020-26018 GCA_026283785.1 Coracopsis vasa | reverse complement strand
GGTTGCCCAGAACCACATCCAGCCTGGCCTTGAATGTCTCCAGGGATGATGCATCCACCACCTCTCTGGGCAACCTGGGCCAGTGTTTTACCACCCTCATTGTAAAAAAATTTCTTCCTCACCTCCAGCCTGAATCTCCCCTCCTTTAGTTTAAAACCATCACCCCTATTCCTGTCACAACAGGTACTGCAGTCCCATTTTGTATAAGGACTCCTCAGCTAGAATGTATCCCACTGCCAAGGACCTACGCTCATTTTTATCCCTGCTCCACAGCTCTCATCTAACAGGTAGACATACTAATCAGTAGGTTATAGGAAGAAGTGCTGCTCCTTTCAGGAGGGTTCACATCTCTTGCAGTTGGTCACAGTCAACAGCTTGCATTGCTTTCCCAGGAGTTTTGGTGGGATTAATTGATTATGGCTGATTGTAAGCAAAGCACAGGATAAATTGGTTGAGGTCTTGTAGGGACATGGATGATCTCAGACCTCCTGGCTGAAGCCATTCCAGTTTACAGGCAATAATTCAATATACCTTAACCCAAAGTAGAAGTGCATCAAAGCACAGTAAAGAATCTGCAGTTGCTATGTGCGCATGAGCTACACCTGGAGTTCCCCCTCTGCTTGTGTCTCCACAGTATACATTTCTGTGTGGATCTTGGCTATAAAGAGATCTTGATATGGCACTGTGCTGTATCATAACCTAGTTAAGGCACTCACCTGGCATGAGGGGAGGGAGAGTTTGGATTCTAGCCTGGAGGCCACTAAATATTTCAATACCTGCTATCAAGTATTCAATGCAATAGGAACTTGAGTCTCTCCTGTCATTAAACTGTAGATCTGTGTTTAACTGTCCTTTTCCTTGAAGTGAATTGATGAAAGATCATGCAGAGTGAAATAAGCCTTGACTAGAAAGATTGTGGAAACTTCCCCCAGCACTTCACAACCCAGGACAATTATCAACCGGATGCTAAATATCAGTTAAAACAGTTCCAAAGAGAGAAGAGATTCAGTTAAGTGTCCACTTTTTGAAATAATGAACAATCTTTTAAAGTGTTTTGAAAAGAAAGGATTGATGAATTTATTTCACCTATATTTGCAAAGAAAAAGTCTGGATGTCTAATTCAGAAACAGTCTGGGAAACGCAACCTCAGTGAAGGAAGGCTTGCAAGCCCCAGGAATGGGTAAGCTCTACTAGCACTCATTGGGATGCTCTCTATTGCCTGGGCCTGCCCTTTGTATAATTGTTCCCATCTAGGCAAAGCAGCTATAAAACCATCAACAGTTCTAGAAAGCTCAGATTTGCTACACAATTCAGCTGCCAGATTTGGCCTTTCCTTCACTGGATTACTTGATTTGTTAATGAGCACAAACCGAGTATCCACTTCTCTTAAAACACTCATTGGGCCAAGTCATATTTAAATGTATGTTATATAGCTTGTCTCATCTTGACCAGAGTTTTAAATGCAAAAGAGCTAAGCAAATAAGCATGACTTTAGGTACATGCTGATAGGCTAAAGAAAGCCTTAGTCACATAATGAAAGTGGTCAGAATTTACTCAATGAGACGTTGTTGGGAAACCTTCCCTAGCTGTAGGTGTATCATTTGAAAGCCTAGCTCCTGTGGTTGCACTTTATTAAACTTTGTTTCCTATCTGTGCAGCGTAAATGAGGGTTACTTATGGAGAAAAGGGTGAAATATTCTTTCACTCTCAATAAAAATTAGGCTGTTGAGCTCTTTTTGCTCTGTTTTCAGCCCAGCTCCTTTCCTGTGTTTGCAACAGTTCCCTTTCATTGCTCTTAAGTTAAATTTCAGATGATGGCATGTATGGAAGATTTCCCAGACCTGACTTATCAGGAGATGCGTGTGTAAGGAATTTCGGGCTAACCTGAGGACCCGTCATCCCAGTACAGGAAACAAAGAAAGGAAAGAGAAAACATTTAGACCAGTCTTTAGTTACGCGTTGCTTACAGGGGAAGGTTTGGCAGCCAAATGGCAAACTTGTTTCAATTAAAAAGTGAATGATAACAGGGGAAAAAACGAAAAGAAAAAAGAATAGGGAGCACAGAGTTTTCTGGGAAGGAAAGCAGCAGCTATAGTCTTTCCTTTTGCTTTTGCTGGGCTCTTTATTTACTTATTTATCATCAATTAATTAGCAGCACTGAAGAAACACTAGCTCCCAAACAGCTTGCCACTTGTGCTCAGAGTAAATACCCAGTACACACAATGTAATTAAAAATGTAAATAATGCTATCATCGAATACTTGCTTATGTGTCAGTAGAAAGGACGCTGCCGGACTCAGGAGAAGGAATAACAACAGTGATCTGAAGGCTACAGATCTGCTCATTGTGTGTGTTGACCATAGGGTAACACATGGGTCTAATCTATTTACTTATCGTGGTAGTAACTCATTGTTGATCACCATCAATATGCACACTGAGCACCCGCCAAAAAGAGAACAGACACTGTTGTCATGGTGATGTTGTGAAAAGAGGCAGCAAAGAAAGCTCATCCAGTTACGGAAGCGGTGGCTGGGGGCTTGGGAAATGGAGGTCTGAGTCCCTCCCTTGTCACAGGGCTTTGAA
The DNA here is from genome assembly GCA_026283785.1 of Coracopsis vasa. NCBI lineage: Eukaryota > Metazoa > Chordata > Aves > Psittaciformes > Psittacidae > Coracopsis > Coracopsis vasa. The sequence goes on along the minus strand of JANHGB010045535.1, from coordinate 23,436 downwards.
TAGGACGCTGGCAACTCACTCCTAGGCTTGAATGCCATTCGTTTCTTTAAAAGAGGCATTTAAATGCTTTGGAGAGTCCTGCCTCAGTTTCCCATCTTTACTACCTCACCACTCCCCAGTATCTTTACTACTTTGGTGTCTATGAGCATTTATGTTTTTCCTGGCTTTCACCTATATGTAAGATCTCCTTCCCATGTTAGGTTTTCTAATTTATAGCAGTTTCTAATTTATAGCATCTTAGGTTTCTAATTAATAACATCTTTCCCTTAAATGGGAGGACTAATGTCAACTACCTTCTCTCAGTAACTTTGGTAAATGGACAGAACATGAATATTAAAAGCTTTAAACTTCTGTCCTAAAAATATTTTGAGGGACATACTCTGACATATACATATACACAGAACCTGATTAGAGAGTCCCTCCTGCTGCTTTGGAAGAAAAGAGGTTGAAAAAGGGGGAAAATAGTTGTCTCAAATTACAGTATAAGGTACGATGTGTGCCTTTGTCAAATGTAGAATAACAATGTTTTGTGATCCCAGCATCAACACTCATATCATATCTAAGGATGAAAGTACCATGAGTCTTTTTTGCTCCTGTCTTGTACCAGCCCTGCTGTACCGGTGCCAAACGCTTCTTCCACCTTGATCCTAACTTCTTGGAGAATGAGGGATACAAAAATCTCAGCACTTCTAACTGGAGCTAGGATTTGGACAGGTTCCATACCAAAACAACACAGTGGGTCTTCAGGAGCCTGTAGGGTTGCTGAGCTCCAAAATATCATCAGTCCTCAGCACATCCTGTTGAAACAGGCTGATAGAGCTGTGTTTGTTTGTCCATGTGAGGAATCAAGAACTCTCCAAAGGAATTGGAGACACGCACTGAGAGGTGGCCTAAGAGGATCTGGCCACCTCTGCAACCAGATATGTTGCAGAGTTGCACAGTGTTGCAGATGAGGCAGCGCATCTAGCAGGACCTAGCAGGACCCCTTTTGGCCTTTTTGCTTCTTCAGCTTGGATACATTCCAATACCCTGCTTAAATTTCCATGGTCTTTCAAGAAAAAAAGGAACTTCCTCCCCAGGAGGAAACCTTGTCCATGTGTGGCCACAAAAGCCAAATTTTCACAGTGAAAATACTAAGGAACAGTTCTGCGATTGCATTTCCATGGTGCTATGGGACTCATAGCTACCCCCTGAGCTAATACTGATTGTGCTGGTACTGATTTGGATTAGGTGGGCTATGCTGCCACAGCTGGGCATGATCTGGTCACCTGCTCTGGAGAAGAGGCTCTTACTAAACACTGCTTCCTCACCATGAACACTGGGCAGCCCTGCAGGACACTGACTTCATGACCCTGGCACTAGGACGAAACCCACAGACATTATAAACCTTGACATGAACATCTCCTTGCAGGCCTCCTCCTAGCAAAGTGCCATGTCATTCCTCATCTCCAAAGAGAAAAATCTTGCTTTGTTCCTTCCCTGACCTCAGTTTGATTTTTCTCTCTGCCCTAAAGAGCGATGAAACCTTCCTGCTGTAGATCTATCACAGAGCTGCCTTCCTTGCAGCAAGATATGTAGGAAACCAAGTAAAATTGATAGTGTGCATTTCCCTAGCAGCAACCCTGGATTTAGTTCTTTGAAACAGAAATGGCTAGTTAGATGACAGTGAAGCATTATTGTCTGTCTATTAATTAAGTTGTTGAACATGATTCCCATATAATCACATAAAAAGAGTTAAATGGGCAGTGTATTTTCTGTGTAGTAGGTTATTTCTATGAAGTAACACCAACCAACATAAACAGCAGAGGTAAAGGGTTTATTTTAATTCTCCTTTTTATTTTAGATCCCATCAAAAATTAAAGGAGATTCTCCATCCCTAAGGTAAACTATTATTTAGAATTAAAAAGAAAAGAAATCCCCTTTAAACTTATTAAACTGCTGCTTTGTGTTACGAAGTTCGGCTCTGAAAAACTATCCTTCTTTGTCACTGAAATGCTCCCTCCCTGAGCAGTCCTTAAAGATGAGCAATTGCCATTGCTGTTAACCCACTGCTTCACAGGAAATTCTTTAAGCATGTGTGTATGTGCGTATACATATATGTATGTGTATATGTTAAGCATTTAATCAAGTGCATTCAGTCTCTGATTGGGGCCACTAATTGCAACTATGATACTAAATAGTAATAATAATAATAAGTAATCTAGGATATAGAGAAGAAAAGGGAAAAGAGCTTTGAAGGGAAGTCTGCAAGATTAACAAAATCACTTTTTTCTCTATTCCTTAATGCATCTTAATTTAATATTCTGATCAGGAACGAAGAAGGAGTTGTGCAAAAAGCTGTGCTTGGTTTATGCAGGGGTTTTACATCATTAACACCATTCCCTGATATTAATGTTTTCTAAACTGAGGACACTGGGTATGCATTCTGCTAACATATCGCATAGATGAGTCGCTACTGCTTTAGCAGGTTTGTGCTAGCTGCCTCAGCAAATGAAAAGCATCTTTTAAAAGCTTAGAATTTTCCTATAACTTTGAATTGATAAACATATATTGCTCATGATTCATTTTTGATATTGCCCAAATTAAATAATATGTATAAAAATGTTTGTTTTGTGTTATTCTATATATCAATAGAAAAAAATCAATTTATGATCTCTGCTCAGGGCCTTCCCATAATTTCTTGCAATTTTTATTAATAAATAAGGTAAGCTTGAAATGACTGTGAGGTGTATTTGTTTGTAGACTGTTCCCTAAGATACGTCATTTGAATACTGATTTCTTTGTATTGGGAAGCAGCAGGAAGATTTTTATATTCCTTGTTTAAAAATAAAACGGTACATTTAGTCACTTCTATCCATGTAAAGCCTTTCTTCTTCCCCTTTGACAAAAGCATTCTTGCTTTTCCCCTCAGTTTTTTCCTAGTGCTGTTTATATGCCATATTACACTCTCTAATTTCCTTTTATCTTTTCTTTATTTTGCAATGTCTCAGTACATGTCTCTTTAAGACAAGTTAATTTAGTCAATTACTCCAGTTTGGTTTCAGATAAAATCTTTAATTTATCCAGGCCCCTCTTTATTCTTTCCAAGATCCTCTTTCCATTAATTTCGTGAAACATTCTAATTCTCCATTTTAGGAAAAAGCTAATTTCACTCACTTGCACAGACTTCCTCAGTTTTTTTCTTCTATTGCATGTTTTGCTTAAACTAAAGCATGGGGAGATTGCTGATGCTCTTACATACTAAGAGCAGCTTTGCTTTCCTGCTCTGTCTGAAAATCAGTCACAGATCCATTTGCCTCCTGCTGCATTTCTGTATAACAGGGAAAATGATGGGTTCCCTAAAGGATGAGAAACTCTTCCTGTTCAAGTACGGGAGGACACGTGCCACAGTCATTACATACAGGCCATATCTTGCAAAAGCACCCCGGAATGGTATGGGATTGAGGAATGTTGTTTGGGACTGAGTGGGACATTGGTGGGATGATAATGCTGCTGCTTGCAGAGCAGCATGTAGAGGCAGGTGTGTCATGCAGTTGTGCTGGGGTTTCTCCAGTACTGGATATGGATAAGGAGGCTGCAACTGTGTTAAAGCTTCTCCCTCTCCTCTTGCCTAGGATTTTGTTTTTCATGGGTATTTCACATCCTGGTGGTTTCCTGGCCTCTGCCAAGGACTTGTTTTGCCTCCTCCAGCAAGTTGCTCTCCTGTGCCTCATTTTCCTCATTTATGAAATGGGAAAGATAAACTCATTGCAAAACATCTTGACCACCAATAACACCAAAGGGCATGAAGCAATGAAAAGGCAGCGATTGGTCGTTACTGTAAGTAATTATATTGCTTCAGAAATATATTTCCTTGCTTAGTAATTTTCTCATTCACCTGCACTCCTCACTAGCTTCAGTTAAACGGTCTTGGAGACAGGGATTACCATGTCACAGGTCCCTGGTTATAGTATCCCTTGTACTATCACAAAGTGCTACTGTATTTGTGCAGAAGAAGAGTGGTTCCTGCTTTACCACACAGGAAACTGAACTTGTTAAAACTCAATTGAAACAAGTGAGCTAAAACACCCCAAAACCCAACAGCTTTTGGGTTAGGTGGCTTGTCACACTGCCACAGATCTCGCTTTGAACATAAAAAGATGGAAGTAGGTTGGTGGCTACAGTGCTCAGAACCTGGAAGATGTGCGGAGGACTTTGACTGACTGCTAGCAAAAAGAATGCCCAAGTTCCTGGAATTGGGGGTTAACATGTATCATTCCAAATTGTGAATGACAAAAACTTAGAGCGTTGAGCAAAATTAATCTCTTTTATTAAGAATGACTTTTCTCTTTTTTGCAGAAATTTAAAAGAACTACCTATCAAAAAAACTTTTTCATCAAAAAACCCCCAAAAAACCTCAAAAAGGACTGTTTGCATTAGAAATGCCAGCATGCTACCCCATAGGAGATGTGTTGTGAATTGTCTTCTGCTCTCCATCTTTATAAGTGGGTCTCATGAGCCAAAATATGGTTTTGATGAACTATTTCTCTTCCTTGCATTGCTGGTATGTCAGCAGCTGGGGTTTTATATCGAAGTTCTCAGAACCCCAAAATGTATTTCAAAAGATTTTACAACTATAACTCTGCAAAGTGTTAAGAAATATGATCCAGATCCTCATCTATAGGATAGCAGGGCATTTTAGACTAAACTCATTCAGTTCAGTAGAGCCATGTTTACACATATAGAATCTCTCTATTTCTATGCTGCATATTGACCTAAACTCCCCTAAATTAAACCCATTTTTGCGAAGGCACTTCAAAACCAACCGCCTCATAGAATGCCAGCAGTTTGAACTACATTTGCAGAGATAACCCCATCACGGTGGACTCACATTTGGAATAATATTTACATATTCAATTTTTTCTCTCATGAAATGCTTTATCAACTGTTACATTCCAATAACCATGAACGTAAATGAGTGCAGACTTCAAATGGACAATCATTAACCTATGCTGTAATGATTATACAACATCCTTCAAATACTGGAGGTTTTGAATGTGATCAAGTGATTCTTTCTTGTTATTTTGACTTTCATACTAATTATTAAACTTTAATTACACATTATGGGTAATTATTAATATTCATTGTGCATTATTGTCATTGTTCATGGCTTTTATAAAAGGAGCTATACTTGATATAGAAAAAACCCATTAAATTAAATATTCATTTACATGTTTTTGCAGCAACCTATTTTTAAAACAAATGGCTAGGAGTCTGTTTTTCTATTAGTTGTTATGTTTATAAATATTGATTTAAGACCCATTATTCTTCTTGACTGCACTTCTGTGACTTTCTCTACCTTTATGCTTTCTCTAGAAGCATTTTCTCCCTTGTTAAGATTACAACTGTGAACAGAACAAAAAATTGTTGTTAGGAAAAGAAACAAATTGAAAGTTCCTACCAGTCACATTAGCACTAAAAAATATTGTACCTGGGGAAAGAGAGAGGTAAAAAATGCAATCACTGGGTGCTTAATTAAAAAATAAATAAATAATAAAATATTTCATGTCTTATTTCCTCCAAGAATCAAGACCAAACAAAGCAAACTGACTTTTGAAGAAGTGTGCACATCTTGGCTCATTTTAAATGTGCTTAAGCACAGCAAGGTGCCAAGTAGGATTTTCAATATCCTCTGCTCCTGGACCAGGAATAAGGAGGCTTCCTGTCACAAGATTTGGCCTGGAGGTAATTAAAGACCAGTGCTGGGACATTTATGATATCTCTCAAACCCATCCCCTCTCTAGAAAGTATTTTACTCAAAGGTGTAAAGAATCATTTCCCAACATCCCCATTTTTTGGTAGCCACCAACATCTTTACTTTCAAAATCCATATGGTGCTGGGTTTCCCTTTCCTTTTGAGACACAAGTGTTTCACAGCTAAAGTGCTTGCTATGCATATACATGGAACAGGACAGAACAGAAGGATAGGATAGGATAGGATAGGGTAGGATAGGATAGGATAGGATAGGATAGGATAGGATAGGATAGGAGTAAGCTTCAGAGTGAAAGCTCTCTGGGGGTTATCTCACCTTGGTGAGGCTTCCTGTGGCAGGATGCCTTGCAACGGCAGCTGGTGAGAATGGGTAAGGGGGAGAGGTGCCCAGGCAATAAGGCAGATTACAGGGGAACATCTTTTTCCCTGCTCCATCATCCTCACAAAAGCTGGGGAAACTCTGTTGATTCTCACCGTCTTTCTGCTCTTCACCAGACCCCAAACTGGCACCTCTCTTTGTCTCTGCTATGTGTGTGTTTGTGCACAGCAGCTAAGTTAACCAGAAAAACTCATAAGGATAGAGAGAGTTATAGGTTTGGGGACAGAGATATTGGTGAGTCAGCCAGCAAATGAAACACACCAAGGTATCAGATCTATGGGGTGAACCAGAACCATGTTGCAGAAGGTGAACAGACCACAATGAGTAGATTTGGTTTTGAGGACTAGGTTGAGATAGTGGAGAATCCAGCAAGTTTAGACTGGGACAAAGCTTTACAAGTGGGATCATGGTCCAGGGCTTTTTCTTTATATTTAAATGAGCAAAGTGTGGCATCAGAGATGTCCCAGGTCAGAAGTAAGGTAGCACATAGGGTCCATAGTAACTTTGACCGTCAGATTCCTTGAAAAATTGTTCAAACTTGAGCTGTGAATTAAAAAGAAAACCCTTAAAATATAACTATTGGTTGCTTTTGGCCTTCAGCAGTTTGCTGAGGCAGTCTCCAGTTGAAGGTTCAGTGCCTCCATGCTGTGTCCTGTTGGTACGTGTGTTCCCCAGCAGGACTGAGCTCAGGGCATGCATTCACTTAATACAAATACAAATTCAAAACTCATCCTCAGCCTCAGATCTGACCACCATTCACTTGCTGAAAACATTCCCAGCAGGAAAACTCCTATTTTGAATATCTATTAAAAGTGAGCACAAAATGGATGTGTGTGTGCCATTTAAATGAGTTTTACAGGTGATTTTGACTAACAGTATTCAAAACCAGTTTATGCAGCATCTCCCCTTAAATATGCCAGGACTTTTCAGAAATGTATCACACATTAATTTCTGCTGGTCTGATGGGTTTAGACCCAAGTAGAACTACTCATATGCTCAGAGCCTCATCACTTTAAAGGGTTTGGCTGACATAGGGACCAATGTATGATGCTGTGTGTTTTAGTGCTAAAACAGGACTTCATCACCTGTCATTTTATCTAAACCTCACATAATCAGATGCCATATTTAGGTCTGAAAAGCCTTGGTTTTTTGTGCATAGCTGGATTGCTCCTGCTCCCTTAGAAGCCCATAAGAACATTGATTTGAAGCAAAGCACACTCAGCATGCAAGGAGACAGGAGCAGCATCTGGTTTATACACACATGCATAGTGATATAATTCTTACAGGTTCATGCAAAAATAATCTCAGGATTTACTTCCAAACAGTCTAAATCCCCCTTTCCCTTTATGATAGGCTCCACTGTGCCTGTTCAGATTTCCAGGTGTCATTTAAGAATGTGAAGTGCTCCAGAAACAAGAAGCACAACAGCTAAACCTGCTTCTGAAGTAAATGACCCCAGCTTCTCTATACAACAGATATGGCCAGTGGATTTGACCTGGATGTGTGTTCACCTGTTTTCTGAGGGCAGAGGGTCGATATTTTATTGTGAAAACAGCAAAAGCTGTTTTCTTTAAATATTCTGATTGAAATCTGAGTAAAATGCATTAAAAATAATGAATGTGTATCATTAAAAAAACCACTGCAGAGGTGTAATCTTTGACCTGGCTTCCCCGCAAATGTGCAAGAGACATTTCTATGAGCACAGCAGGATTTTTACAGCTCACATTTCTGCTTCATGGTGCTCTCAGAGGGGTAAACTGCATAGAAAAACATTAGATGCTCGATTAGATAATAGCGTTAGCATTTGAGATAAACTTTCCTTTCTTCACAAAGATAAACCCTCATTATTTAAAATGTGTTTCATCCTCTAGTTCCTCCATAGCAGATACTTCTGCAAGCTACCTGCCAATAGCAATTAAAGCTTAGTTTGCAAGGAAAGCGGGTTTAATTGCCAAAGCACTATTTATAGGAAGACTCCCATGAGGATTACTGAGCTGCAAGAATGCAGATTAAGCAAAATGAGGGCAGCAGAGAACGTGATGCACTTTGGCTAAACAGTTCTGTCAGGCTCAATAGGTGTGGGTGCCATTAACAGTGCAGATGACAGCCTGATGATGCATCCTGCAGCACAGCTGGGTGTTTCAGACACTGTGCAGTGTAACAGCGTGTCCTCAGAAATTTCATAGCAAAACATCTTCTCTTTCCAGGTATTTACCCCCTCCCCTCACCACCCAATAACCATCATAGCTGATAATCTCATCTTTGGGGGTTTGCTGGCTTTGTGGGCTGGGGTATAGTGTTTGTCCCCATGCCAAAAAGATGCTTAGTTCTTCCCAAAGTGGGCTGGAAGGTTTCAGATGAGAGAATTAGTCCTGCGTTTCTCTGTGTGTTTTGCAACAGCAGATGGATGATTCTGTCTATCTCCTGCCTTAGCATTGTCCAGAAAACAAGGAATAACATGACAGGAATGAGAGAAAACCGCAGCCAACCCAGGGGTAAAAGTGGGGCTTCTTCAGTTCTCTGTCACTGCCTTCCCTGTGATCTCCAGCTGCCTAGTGCAGAGCAAAAACTGGACTGTGTAAAAGGAGGATCATAGAATGGTTTGGGTCGGAAGGAATCATCCAGTCCGAATGTCCTGCAACAAGAAGGGAAATCTTCAACTAGACCAGGTTACTCAAAGCCCCCTCCAACTGGACTTTGAATGTTTCCAGGGATGGGGCACCCACCACCTTTCTGAGCAACCTGTGCCAGTGTCTCACCACCACCATTGTATAAAATGTGTTCCTAATATCTACTCTAAATCTGCCCTTTTTAGTTCAAAATCCTTTAGCCCTTGTTCTATCACAACAAATGTGCTTAATTGCCTCTCTACATTTACCTCTGATCTTCTTCAATTTCCCCTTTTACCTGCACAGTTCACCTCCCCATTTGCCTTCATAAACAGCATCTTTCCCTAATCCAAGTGGAAGCCTGCTGGGAAAATAGGAAACTTTATGCTGTGCTGTTAATTCTTCATAATCTTCATTATCATCATCATCAATCCGAGCAAGAACATAAATGCTGGGACATTGTGGCAAAGCAGTCACTGAAAATATAAATATCTTGGCCTAACGGATCAAGATCAAATGCTTCATTGAGCTTTCAAATTATTTCTAATTGTTTAAATATATTTTAAAACAATCTTAGATAAAAATTAATGAGAGTTAAATATTAAAAGTTAAAGCAAATTTTTTTTTTTCCAAGACATTTTCAGCTTTGGTTAATGAATAATTTAGCTCATCTGACAGAAATTCACAGGAAAATAGATGTTGTCAAACCTACATTTTCACCAAAGGGGTTCCAGCTGAAAAAATTCCATCCTTCTCTGATTAAATCCCTTATTAAGATTCAGGTCTTTTCTGTCAGTAAATCAGTAATCTGTTAAAAAAAGAGTAATACCATCATATTCCTTGTTAGCTTGTCTCTGTCCATCTTATCCTACCTTTTATACCCTAAACTCTTTGCAACAGGGATTGTGTTCATAACACGGTCCACAACTTGCCCGGTTCCCAGAGCTCTGTCATTGTCTATTAACTCTTACGCTCCTTGAGCTGCAAGTGCCGTACTTTCTCCAGTGATGATAATACAATAAAATCACGTTGTTTCATCTCTTTCCAGCACATGCTTGGGTCTAGGGAACATTTTCAAGGTTTATCCAAGACTGTAAAAGTTTGACAGCTCTGTTTGCATTCATTTTTAAGGACAACTGAATGACATAATGCCTTGATTGCTGGAGTCAGAGCTGTATGAAAAAACACAGAAGGGAGGATTTAGACTGAAACAAAGGTTGTCTACATAGAATCATAGAATAGTTAGGATTGGAAAGGACCATAAGATCATCTAATTCCAACCCCCCTGCCATGGGCAGAGACACCACACACCAAACCATGCCACCAACATGCATGTGTCCAGAGGAGAGCAAGCTGTCTCAGGTTATCTAATAGTCCATGGAATCTGTTGAAAGTCAGCAAGACCAACAGCAGAACCTAGCAATGCCTCAATACCTAATGTTCAGTTTCATAACTTCTGCACTATGTTTTTGCTTAAAAAGATGCAACATCTTATTTGGTAGCATGGCATCACATGGTTCATTTACAAAATCAACCCATGCGTGTTGTGCAGAGTGGGACAATACACATCTTTGGTTTACCTCACCCAAAACCACCTTAACCTAGACCCCCCATCTCTCCTGATGCTACAGGAGCAAAATCCTAATGAGTGCAAGTTAGTGGAGTATTTCAGTGCTGAATCAGAGCAGATACTTAATAACCTAGATAGAGAGATACAGAGCAACAGCTCTCAGAAGCCAAATTCTTAGAAGAGTGATCCATTTTCTGCCATTTTTGTCTGGGGCAATCTGGGGAATGAAGTGTGTGTATGCTCATGAAGTGAAGCAAGAGCTGAGCATCTGTGAGAGAAAGGAGAATATGGGATCTTGCATCACTTGGCATTTCAACAGCCAAAAGTATGTCATTATTTTTCACAAACATTCATTCTCATCCATATTTTTCTCTATTTCTTCACTCTTTTAACACCTGCTCTCTCACAGGCATCAATGGCCACATTGACTCTCACTGACTTTAAATTGGAATTCAAAAACAGATGAGCCTGAATCCAGGAGTCTTCTAACTTTGAAGATATCCAGATCTGATCACGGCTTGGCTCCTCCTCATTCGAAATAGTTCTGTATTTTCCCATCCTTCTGACTGGATCTTTGTTCTCAGCTGGCAAAGGAACAACGTGGTGATACACAGCTGAACCACGCTCCCCAAACAGAAGGCCAACGAAAACCAGGGTCTGCCTCTACAAGCTGACTCACAAACACCAGGAACAAACTGTAACATGAAGGTTTCGAGGGGGAGCATCTTGCTCAGAACCCTATGAACTGTGCTCTCTGTTCTGTATGTTCTTGCCAAAGATTATCACTTCTAATTAATCTAAGACAAAAGGAGAACTATTTTTTTTTTAAACAAACCTCTCAAAATGGTTATTTTTAAGGCTGGTAAATCTCTGCTAGCCAGTTATTGGTGCCATGTTCAGAAGCTCAGACAGAGCCAAATTATGCTTCAGATTAATGTATTGAGCAGTTCAGAGGTTAGACAAACAGCTGTTTCTCAAGCAGGCACACTACAAAGCTTAACTGTTCATTGGAAGGGCAAATACAGCCTAGCTGAAGTCCCAGCGGGCTAACTTTTATTTGTTTCTGATTGGGAGATATCCAAAGCCGACTCCACGCTACTGATGACCTCCCTTAGCAGGGGCAGAAAGTTGAACCTCTGGAGCCAGTGTGATTTTACCAGTCTCTGGGAAAAAAACACAACAAATCTTCGGTGACTCCGAGATAATCTGTAAAATGTTGCACTTTCAGAAATGAGCTTTAAAAATTCAGGGAATAAAAAAGAAGAGTACATGTAAATAGAGACAGACTGCAGGGGAAAACGACATAAAACCCCTGAACCAAACATGGCTTGCGACTTTCTGCAAGGCTGTTAGTTAACCATGAACAACCATTTCTTCAACAGTGGTTATACGCGACATGCATGCTGAATTAAGTACATTCGAAATGCCAGATTACTCAATAGAAAAAGCACAACACAGATTGTTTAGTTACCTGATATCACTGCAAGTATTTCAGCGAAGCACTGAGATCCTCAAGCAAAGCAGCAGTTACTCACTTCAGAACAGTGCTTAAATGCTTACCCTGTGTAAAAGAACTTGCTATATTAAACAAAATAAAACAAAACGTCCTTTCCCCACAAAAAACTAGACTGAAATATCATTTTTAAAAACTAGAATTAATGGATTCAGTGTCAAAAGTCCTATTAGTTGCAATGAGTAATTTGATCCTAGCCTGACATAGATCTGCTCCCCAAACCTCATGGGAAACATTCAAATGATATGTCTTGGAATTTTCCTTCTGCCTAATATTTAGAGGGTTGTGGATCCAGCACCGCAGAAGAAGTGTCTCCATTCACTAATCTGTCAGAAAAAAACAGGCTAAGCTAGGTAGATGGAACTGACTCAATAATAACTATGGAGTTTTCTGAAGCTTCTTGGATACTCCTTCAGAAGACTTCAGTGCAGTAATTTATTTCTTGTGACCTGTAGTGACTTTTCTGACAGTTTTCCTGTTACTGCCTTGTCTGACCCAAACATGAAGAGATGTGACTAGAACTTACTTCTGGACACTTTCCTTTAGGAAAACCCATAACTTCATGAAGTGACGTCTATTGATGACTAAGAAAAATGATTGGTCCAGAGAATAAGAGCACATTGCAACCTATATTCTGAAGTAAAGAAAAAGAAACTTATCCCACTCTAATATTCCATGTCTAAAACTATTTATAAGCTTAAATTGAGGTACTCTGGAGACAGCCTTACTGGGTTTATTGGCCTCCTAAAGGTGTTATTGGTGAGTATTTCTTCTTTCTCACTGCTCACAGTCCATTGCCTTTTCAATGTCATGCTTCAGCTCACCATGTATTTAGAGCCTGGGAGCTAAGCTACATTTGCCAGCCAGGCAGGCTAAAGGACTTTGGTTGACAAGGTGAGAGCATGGACTATACTTGTGGGGGTCAGGCTCTAACAACTCTGTCTGCTGTAACATGTCAGCATATGGCTTGATGCAAACTCCCAGTGGACCTGTGCTGTCTGCCTTTTATATCCTACTTCAGCAGAAGACAGTGCAGATGCAGTGCCTGCAAGTCAAATTAACTGTGCAAGATGAAGCCCACCAAGATCAGCAAAGCTCAAAGAATGTGATGTGGTTTATGTACATCAGGAGTATACCAGTTCTAAATGCAGACAGTCTCTCATTAGAGTAATGGACCATCAAGGAACACCATGCTGCAGTTGGATGTGTGTCTGCAGCCGCCTTTCCATCAGGGGGTCACCAAAAGGTCTAATGGGGGTTCGGTATGACTGAATTCTGGGGTGGCTTGGAAAGCTGTCTTGTAGTTTAAAAACAAGTAACACAGAGACAATTCATACTGAGAAATCCAGGGGGAATAACTGGTTATTAGTTCACTTCTTGTGGGCAGTATGGAAGAAGTGAGTCATTGCAAAGGATAAACTCAAATTGCAACCGGCTTTACTTTTATATTGATAACATCTATTGCTAAATTATAACAATAACAGTGACGTTATCTTGAGAAAAGTGCTTCAAAGTGCCACTTCCCATCTTATTTGTGCTCTGTACCAAGAGGAACACTGGTCGTCTAGCTAACGCACAGAAGAGATATGGGTTTGATTCCTGGTCATGCTACATGTTTCCTGTCTTGCCCTGGGCAAGTCCCTAAATCTGCCTGTGTCTCATTTCCACCTCTGTGAAATGGGGATCATAGCACTGTGTGCCTTTCATCCACCTCTATTTAGAGGGTAAAACCTTTGTGTCGCAGACTGCTTTTAACATATGCACATTGATATGTGCACATGCACAGAAAGAGAGAACAGCGCTTAAAATAAGAGTCCCAGTTTTGTTGGGTCCCATTAAGTACTGAAGTAATAGAAACACTGATAAATGATGGGGTTTATTTAGAATGTACAGTACAAGCAGAGTTGAATTCTTTTAAACACATATTAATGTTTCTACCTGAGCCTGTAGTATGGAATCACAGCCAACAAGGATTAGGCGCTTCTTCTTCTCAGCTGTCTTGGGCTACATACAAAGAAGCGTGACCAGCAGGCTGAGGGAGGGGATTCTTTCTCTTTACTGCACTCTGGTGAGACCCCATCTGGAATACTGCATCCAGCTCTGGGGGCAACAATGTAAGAGCGGTGTGGAGCTGTTGGAGTGAGGCCACAGGAGACCACGGAGATGCCATGAGAACTGGAGTATCTCTGCTCTAGAGCCAGGCTGAGAGAGCTGGGCTGGTTCAGCCTGGAGAAGAGAAGGCTCCAGGGAGACATTATCGTGGAGTTTCAATACTTAAAAGGGTGTTCTAAGACAGAAAGATAGACTTTGAAATAAGGCCTGTAGTGACAGCACAAAGGGCAACAGTTTTAAACTGAAGGAGGGGAGATTTAAATTAAGTATAAGGAAGAAGTTCTTCCCTGTGAGGGTGCTGAGGCGCTGGCACAGGGTGCCCAGAGAAGCTGTGGCTGCCCCATCCCTGGCAGTGTTCAAGGCCAGGTTGGACACAGGAGCTTGGAGTAACCTGCTCTAGTGGAAGGTGTCCCTGCCTGTGACAGGGGATTGGAACTGGATGAGCTTTAAGGTCCCAAACCAGTCTGAGATTCTGATTCTATGATTTAGAAGTAGATATCATGAACAGTTAGATATAAAGTCATCTATTTCTTTTAGTATCTATAAAGGAAAACTTTCCATCAAAAATTAGATGAAATATCTCCTGCTGTTAACATGATTGTTCTTTTTTTGCATGTGGCAACATCACTGGAGATCATTTCAGAGCACATTTTAGGCCCAGGGGGTAATGGGTGTTTGGTGCAAGTCAGCAGAGGGAATTGTAATAGGAGAAGGTTGAAAGCTGTCTAAAGATAATATTTTCATTTGACAAAGCCTTGTTGCCATTAGTAACATGAAATGGGCAGCGAGAGCCCCTTACCTCCAGCACTGTGCCTCTGACACAGTCAATGCTGCTACGTTGTTTAAGGGAGAGTGGGAAAACCCAGAAGCAGGTAGATTCCTAAAACCTACAGCCTGCTACACCCTTGACCCTGAAAGTTGGAGAGGAGGCTAAATCCTGAAATACACACTTTATAGCTTTATTCTGAAAGCAGCAAAGGCTTTTACTGTAGTAAATGGAGATATTTCCTGAAATCCTTGTATCTGATTGCTTATCAGGTTCTTGGTCCAACCTTTCTTAAAATCTGAGGTGTCTTGGAGTTGACTATTTGCTTATCAGCATTAGTTAAAATCACAGCCAGTTCCTAAGGACAGTGTTAAAACTATGAACAAGATTCACTGCTGCCACTGACGCTTGAGCTGTCCCAGGGAGAGACTTCCTTTAGCCTGTGTCTTTACGTAAAGTGGTAGATGTTTCCTCTTTCCTACCTGCACCAGCTCAAGCACAAAGGCTCCTCTCTGGTATACATAACACCTGCCCACCCTTGCAGCTGGTAATTCTCTCTGGTTGATTTACCCATTGGTAAAGCACAATGGCCATGCTCTCAAAAACATTTGTCAACAAGTTGGTGGAGCCAGTGCTTCACTGTTTGGATGTAAATAAGATTTGTACAGCAGTGCTTCTCCCCTCGATCTGGCCCATATGCAAGAAGTGTGAAATTCAGCACAGGGGCAGGTTCTACGCCTTGCCTCATATGCCATGATTGCTAGGGAAATGATCCTACACCCACTGAACTCATCAGCATGCTTTTTGCTGACCTCAAATGCTGCACATCGAGACCTAAGTGGTTTATCATCTCTTGCCAGGAGGTGCGATTGTTTCAGCCTGCACACTCAAGCAGGTCAATTTTATTTTATTTTAATTTTATTTCTTTTTGCCTTCTATAATGGAACATTTATCTGGGAGCTGCATGAACTGCTGAAAGCTGTCACCACTTGCTGGAGTTTCCGAAGGCTAAAATGTCAGCATTCACATGGATTTGTGCACTACTGGGGGGAGAATGGAAAGAAGAAGAAGAATCAAAAAAGACAAATAATAATTTTATGATCTTTCTCCATGTTGTGATCTTTCTCCATGTTTCTCCTGTTGTTGCATCACTTATCTCAAATCTACCTTTTCTCAGTCTCCTGTTTCCTAATATTCACCACAGCTAAACAAAAATGCAACATAATAGAAAAACCATTGAGTCCTGGCTTATCATCTGGACAATGTAATAATGCGTTATTGTTTTACACCAAAATTAGACCAAATCCTTTCTCAGCAGGAAAAAGATTCTCTGTCATTCCTATTCTTGAATTTCCAATTGAGTTACAAGCTACATGCACCTGAATTGACAAGAAACATAAGTTTCATATTCACTCCTGCTCATAAAATACTAATGTCATGAACAGCCAGCAGACTATTTATGAACACAAGTGTCCTCTTGAAGCAAATCAGTGGATTACCTGGCTTAAGAACCCTGCTCCATTAATATCAAGTCAAGATACTCTTTAGGATGAGCACAAGATCCTGGCTACTTTCTGCAGTCTTACTCCAATGACATATCTTAAAATGCTTGGAGCCCTTTAGAGTGAATAGCCCTGAGATATATCATTAAATGACTTGGTTAAGATCAAACAGGGATTCCCAAGAATGTATTCCGAAGGTAGAAGCAAATTCTATACCATGCAGGTGCATTTTCCCATGTTTTACTTCAAGCTAACATTTCATTCAAGAAGAGGAAATTTTCTTCACTTGATATCAGAATTTCCCCATGTTATGGTCTCCTGTGTTACCCACTCGTGTACTTTAGTAATCCTCATCTTTTAGCTGCAATGACAGCATAATCATGGATTGGCCTGATACTTTCCATAGAAAGAGAACACTGATCTTATAATACTAATAAAGTCTTAAATTACCCTTCCCTGGGCCTCATATTTCTTAGATTAGCCTCTGCGATCACACAGGACACCCAGCCCTGATAATTGTGGACCACAGAGTCTTCAGCAAGAATCTGACTTGCCCCTTCTTGCTCCTTGTGACCATGAGTTCCTTCCTGGATTAGAGAAGTGGATGGCGATGGAATCTGGCACATCTTTTTCTCACTCTGTGAAATTATGCAAGGGGTGATGAAGCAATGTCTGACTGATTAAAAGGGGGCAGAAGTTATTTTCTCATGGGAGCAAGTAGAATTTTATAAGGAAGGGAGCAAGGAAAGGAATTTTATGAGAAAAATCAGTAAAGCATAATATATTTTTAAGGATCGTGCTTAAGTTGCATCAGATTTCCTTCCCTTTCCCTTTCCCCTTCCCTTTCCCTTTCCCCTTCCCTTTCCCTTTCCCTTTTCTTTTCCCTTTTCCTTTCCCTTTTCCTTTCCCTTTCTCTTTCCCTCCCTTTCCCTTTCCCTCTCCCTCTCCCTTTTCCTCTCCCTTTCCCTCTCCCTTTTCCTCCCCCTCTCCCTTTCCCTCTCCCTTTTCCTCTCCCTCTCCCTTTCCCTTTCCCTCTCCCTTTCCCTTTCCCTCTCCCTTTCCCTTTCCCTCTCCCTTTCCCTTTCCCTTTCCCTTTCTCTTTCCCTTTCCCTTTCCCTTTCTCTCTCTCTCTCCCTTTCCCTCTCCCTTTCCCTCTCCTCTCCTCTCCTCTCCTCTCCTCTCCTCTCCTCTCCTCTCCTCTCCTCTCCTCTCC
>JANHGB010045532.1:0-23043 GCA_026283785.1 Coracopsis vasa | reverse complement strand
CCAGGCTGGACAGAGCCTTGGGTGACATGGTTTAGTGCGAAGAGTCCCTGCCATGAGGAGGGTTGGAACTAGATGATCTTAAGGTCCTTTCCAACCCTAACTATTCTATGATTCTATGATTCTGCATACAAATCAGAAGGGTTGTGGCACAGAATCTCTGTACCGAAGAATAAGGCAATAGTGGTGAATTATCCCAGAGATGAATAAACCAGATTTACTATATTCGAGTATGGACAACTTCCCCTGAATGACTTCCACATCATATACTGTACAGGTCAGAAAGAGACCTGAAATGAAGAGAGAGCTGAAATGAGCTAAATGAGCAAGAGAGCTGAAATGAAAGCTAAACAGTAAGTTTGGCATTTCCCAACTTGTGCACAGCAAGCCAGAAATATTCTTCTAACCATTTTGGCACTGTCAAAGTGAGATGCAAGTGATTAAAGTGAGATGGTTTGGAGGACCATTCTCAAACAAACGTGTTCTGTGTCTGTGTCTGTTTTCTGTAAGGTGCAGAAATAGCTCAGTGAACTATTCCTTCAAGTATGCCTGGGTTTGCCATCAGATGGACCTATGTGGTTGGCTACCGATAGGGATGCCACTATTCTAGCACATATGCAGCCTGAGCCATCAAAGAACCAGAGCCTTGAAGTAAAACAAGGAGCAGAACACGCTAGTATAAGGAGCAGTTCGTTGTTTGGGGAACAACAGCTTTCTGCTTTCCACAAAGCACAGCTAGTGGGAACATGACTTCACTGATATGACTGAGCTGTGGGTGAGGGTCATAAAAAACCCTCAAATGAGTAAAACACGTGATACTGGTAAAACCACCCCCAGTCTACACAGATTGTGGCTCCATTACTTAGCCACAAGGCTGCAGAGTCTGTTTTACTTGAAAATATGAGACAGGTCAGGCAGCAAGACTCTGACTGAACATACCTTGTTTTCTCTGTAAGGGTATGAAGGATCAGGTGTATCTTTCAAATACAAGTCCTTCCTGGAGTGGGGAAGAGTAAATCACTGGTCACACATGAAACTTTTATCTCTGGATCTGGAGAAATAACCTCGCCAAAGTAAAACAAGTCTCATAAGACAGAAAAGAAAGGAGAAAAACATAACTCAGAGCAAAGAGGTGGTGTATGTGATGGTGTAAAAGGAGAAGGGGAATGCGTGTGTCTGAAAACAACTTGGGAAATTACTTGATAGAAGAATCCTTTTCCTAGAAAAAGTGGACACCATACAGAATTTGAGTAAAGAATGTCTTTTGTGAAAAAGCCATATTTATAAAAATAATACAATAGGGAATATTGTATTTATAGCACTGTGCTGGATAATCATCTGTCTTTGCTTTTTATTGTATATACTGATAAGCAGGGGAGACTGACCTGGTAACTGATAGCATAATCAGTATCTGAAAGTCCATCAAGCAACACAAAAAATCCCAAGTTGAAATTTTATAGTAACTTTTTCCCCAAATGTCTGAATAAAGGTGCTTGGTGAGATTCTGGGTATATATAGGAGTGTATTTTCAAACAATCATTTCTGGAAAGTTGGTTGGAGACCTGGGAAGCTTGGTTGCAGACACATAACAGCTATTCATGTTGTTAATGCAGAGAATATCACAGATTCATGAGGAAACCCTGGAGCAAAACGGTTAATAATATTGTGTAAACATTTTCCATACAGAGGTCACATATGACTGACACACAGCACTACCGATTTGATAAAACACTTCTGTAGACTAAAACAACATAAGCCAGGCTGTCACTCATTTGAGCCTTACCCTCAAGGCTTATTTAAGATATAGAAATGAAAACGAAGTGTGTTTTACTGATACTCTCTCCTGTTTCTCTTCCACTGGTACTGGAATGACTGGTAGGAGTTCAGTACATGTTGGAGGAAATTGTGGTACCTATTGGTGAATGACACTGCTATTTGTACTCTGTGCCCTACATGACCCAATCAATTCTCTGTTGCAATAAACACCACTGCCTGACTAAAGAATTTACCCTTAGAAATACTGAACCCAAAACAAATGTCATTTGACCTAGACTGGATACTTTTTGTTTGTTTTTTCATTAAAATTGTTCATAAGATTCCATTTCCTGCGGCAAACCAAGAGCAACAGAAGAAGAGATACGTAACTAAACATAATTCTTGATGATCTTGTATCAAAACACCAGTGCTCAGCTGCTGCCATATATCTTAATGATGCTGCTCTACTCATTCTGATATGCTGCTCTAAACATTCAAATAAACAATTTTAACCAGGAGTTCATAAATATCAAACCTTACTAAAAAAAGCCTACCTTCTATGTTTATCTCTATTGTATTACTATATATTAGGCACTCTACCCCAGTTCAGGATTTTAAAATTATGGGCTTGTGCCTAAATGTAGAGTTTTGATTGATATGACAACAGACTATTCCTGTCTCTTCACGTCCCTTTTGTAAAAAAGACCTGTTTCTAGAAAGAAATACGTGATGCTATTGCAGTTGGCTACCTAGGTGAAAACTTTCCTTACTGTGGCTGTTACTATCAGCTCAGGATGCTTTTGCTCATTCAACCTTATGTCTAAGATAAGAACAAGGTAGGCAGAGACTAAAACAAGGGTATTTTTCTCAGTCCTTGCTAATGTAGGTAACTAGAAAGGTATGGGAATCCTCCCTTTAATATCAGTTTGCTGACCAGTTGCCTAACCTACCACTGTGAAGGAAGCCAAAGAGCTGTCTGACTGATCTGACAGCAACATAAGTATTTTGTCAATCAACTCCAGCAGTCTGAGGGACCATAAGCACAAAAGAGACACCTAGGTATGTTCTAGAAGGCCAGAAGGGTGTCAAAACCTTCTCAGGGAGAATGAAGAGTTTCATAAAATCTATCAGAAGATTGCAGTGTAGCTCGGTAGTGCAAAGGATGATACTTCCCTGGGTCTAATTTTGGATTAACAGCAGTACTCCCAGCTATGCAAGAGGGATGTTCAAGGACTTTCTACACTGAAAAAAAGGAGCAACGCCTACACCAGAAAAAGACTGTAAACTTTATAAGATTGCTGTAAGTTGAGTCAACTCCCTCTCCAGATGAACCCTCGGCACGATTTTGTCATCTCCTACCAGTGGAAGGAATCCCGTCAAAGGACTGAAAGGAATATGCTGAACCTATGCCAATTAGTGAAAATATTAGATTACATTGATGCAGAGAAGGTATGTACCATAACTGATATGCACAAAAATTTTCCTGCTTTACTGAGAACTTATGCAGAAAGTGTCATTGTGTTATCCATCAGGAGGCTGTTTATTCCATCTAAATACAGTGTTTTATGGCATATTTCAATCTGTGCTAGTTGTCTTATCATCTGTTGCATTAAACCCTGAAGACTTTCATAATTTATTTATTGAAAATTAAGACCAAAGAGCAAGAAGGCTCCATTGTAGGGCTCACTGGTTCTCAGAGAGAAACATCAGAAAAAAAAGCACTTGAGGACTGAGAAAACCAAGGTGTTTTGAAAAAGAGGGATACATTTGTTGATGATGCCAGTTATGAAAGACAAAGGCTAGCTGCACGGCCTTCCTTTACAGATGCAAAGTTTTATCTTAGCACACAGTGTATACTGGTGTTATGGTGGCTCTGACAGTCAAAGAACATCGGAATGACAAGATCTGTAATCATTATCCCTTATTAGACCAACCCATATTTGAAAAAAAGGTTACGGTTTTGGGCAGAGAGGCTCTTGTATACATAAAACCTTGTCTTCAATTCCTATCACTTAATATTGTTTGGGATATACGTTATGAAAAATGCAACAATGCAGTTTCTTCAATGTTAGGCTATTTGGAATCCGTATTTGAAGAGTCTCAGGCAAAATAAGAAAGAGGTCTTTTTTGCCAACCTCATCACTGTTACAAGCACTGTGATTGACTCTGGGTTGTTAGTTCATTTTGATCTTGAGGGTAAATCCAAATGAATGGCATGTGTTCAATTTGGATCAAGACTTGACATCATTGAGAAGATTTGTCATGAAAATGTATTAGCCTTCACTTCAATCTTTGGCATGCATGATACAATTATATTTGTAGTGTACAATACAGCAGTGCAATTTTGAGTGGGGACTTTCTTGTAAGAAGATAGAATCCCATGGTCACAAACTTTATATATTGGTGACTCTCCCTAGGGCCAACAAATCTGATTTCAGGGACTGATGACTTCAGGACAAAGAAGACATTAAGAACATTGATTGTGTTTAGTTTCAATCTGCATTGAATTTCAATATATTTTTATTAGTACTAATGTTAAGCATAGATACAACAACAAGCCTTGTTCTGAAGATTTCTGTTTAGTAATGCACAGCATTTTAAGAAAAAGCCACTACAGAAATCATTATTCACTTTAGACTTATTGCAAAATGGCTATATATGGTTGCTCAAATATAATTATTAATAAGGACTCATTGATAATAAGGGTTTTTCCTAATAATGTCTATCAGGGACCAGGTGTCAAGATAATATTCCTCAATATTTCCACGTCAACTCTGAAGGAAAATACAGGTGGGTTATCACTGTGCAGGGAGTGCAAAGGTCAATCAGTAGTGAAAAGGAATGGTCATTTACACAGCAGGGACCTTTGCTTAGTCAGATGGTGGAACATGGGTAAGGATAAAAGGGTTATGTATAAACTCTGAATGTTTTTTCTAGCTCTGGGTTTGTATGTATCTTTTAGCAGTGATAGCACGTCTGGCTGGTTTGAGCTTTCCCAAACAGAAGACAGGGAGAAGCTTCTCGCTGCAGTGATCGCCATCGTGGTCAGCCTAGAGGAATGGCGTAGGCAAAAGGGGCAGCTTCAAGAGTGGCCCTGGATATGCACAGAAGGAACGCTCTGGACAAAAAAAGCTGCTGCTGAGATGTGAACCACTGCTGTCCTTTCTTCTTCTTCATTGTCACTCCCATCTCAACCTCAAGGCCAGATATTTCTGAAAGGTCTAAATCAGTTACATATTTCCTCATTGCTGTACTCTAATCCCATAGAAGGACGCTTGGCAGAAGAGGACAGAGATTGTTTCTGGCTTATAGTAAGAACTCAGGAAGTCTCATAAACAGGGCAGAGCTATCAGTAATAAAGGATGGCAAACCAGCAAAATTCAAGTGCACTTTGAAAGAATAATAAGCCTGTCAAATCCTTAGCTTGTGATATATTATATTGTGACTATACCACAATGATTCAAATTGCTAAAAATATATCTAATTACACTACATAAAGTTGCACTAATGAATATATATTCTTTCTAAGCACAAAAACCTCCCAAAAAAAACCCTTCAAAAAAAATCCCAAACTAACCAAACCAAAAAACCAAACCCAAACCAAAAACTTGCAATATTCTTAAGGCTGAGTTATAGGGGGGTTTACCCAAATTCTGTACAATATTTTGGAAAAAAAGAAATGAAGTTGACTTTTCTCATGCAAAAAATAGAATTCTACAATAGTTTTACAGAAAAAGAAGCCTGTAAGAAGCAGAAGTTCAAATTTAAAAGAAAGAACTAATAGTCCAAGGCAGTAATGAAAGTAGATACTGTATAATTTTTTGTTTCTTTTTGTTGCTAATCAGAAAAGATCTCCACTTCACACAAAGTCATTTGGAAATCAGGGAGTTCGGCTCTAAGGAGCAATTGAAGTCAAGTGTGCTTCACTAACAGTAATTAACAGCATGCAAGCAGTAGTACCCTGCTGCAGTGAAACAGGATTAAGCAGGATGAAGGAACTCATTACATTGAGAAAGATTCCATTTTCTTTTAATGCTGATGTAAATCTGCAGTAGCTTCAACGGCTTTAATATAGTCACTCATGTTAGACAATAGTAGAGAACAGAATTTACGCCATTGTCCTTTATCGGAATTCACATCTTGTGGACATTAATCCAAATGCTCATTTTGAAAACCACTAATATTGAATAAGCAGTAACTGCCTGCATGCAAGTTTTTGTGCATGCAACTATTCCATATCATTTTTTCCAATGTATAAATGGAAGCTACAATCCACAGAAAGAAGGCTTCTTTTAGTTGCTTATTTACATTTGTTATTAAACAAATCCCAATGCTAGACAACCACTTATTTCTGAGAAAACTCAAGGTCCATATCCAATGGAAATATGTTTGCTAACAGACCACATGGAACAGAATAAACATGTAATTATGTCTTTTTGAAACTCCAAGAGGATCAGCTAAGGTGTAATTTGTCATGTTATTCTGGTTTTTAATACCTCACTAAAAACTGTCTAATTATATAAATTCATGTTGGCTCTCATGTTAGAAGCATTTTGGTTTTGAGTAATACAGGACAAAAAAAGATTTTCTCTCTAGAAATTAAGGGGTGGGAGTTTTTCTGAGGAACCAATACTTCTTTGCAAAAAACTCCAACATTTCACAAAACAGTGCAGGTGACTAGTTTTGTTTGCCAAAGGACTAAAGTATTTCCATCTACTTTCAGCCATTCAGAATTTATCCCAGGAAGTTTTTTTATAGGAGATTGAAATGGAAATGATAGAACTGTTTGCTAAAGAACATATAACCTATAATTGATTTTACTCCCCTTAGTCTGA
This sequence comes from Coracopsis vasa, assembly GCA_026283785.1. Classification (NCBI taxonomy): domain Eukaryota; kingdom Metazoa; phylum Chordata; class Aves; order Psittaciformes; family Psittacidae; genus Coracopsis; species Coracopsis vasa. The sequence goes on along the minus strand of JANHGB010045532.1, from coordinate 16,456 downwards.
ATAATACTTTCCTTTATCTAAAATGCATGAGCATATTTACATCTGTGGTTCATTTGGGTATAAAACTACATTAAAGCTTCTCCCTGAAAAGAAGCTGATTTCTGCCCACATTGTTTACTGTCTTCTCATCCTTCTTCAAATATTAAATCACTATCACAATCAATTTCAAACTATTAAGTTATAGACTTCAGCATTCTTGATGGATTGTTAGGTCATCCTGCTCAAAAGTGACACACAAAACCAAAAAACCAAACAGAGATGATAAGTGAAGTGTTGTGATATATTATTCAAATATGCTGATGGAAAATGTGCTCAGTTATCAACTTTCATTAGGTTTGTGAAGTCTGTAATCATTGCTGACATGTAAAGTCAAAGAAAGCTTTAAAGAAGATTCATTTAGATTATATATAACAGTTTTCTGGAACTGTTGCAACATCGTTGGAATAATTATTGATCTAACAGATTTTTGAAGTTTCATATTCAGTGCATGAAAGCCCTGAACTTCACTATAATGCAGAACTGATTTTTTACAAAAGGCAAACTCCTATTTATTGTGTGTCCTCCCCTTGAGTGCCCAGCTTGCACCCCATCTGAAAAAGAAGATGCATGAAGGTCATTTGGAGAAAGAAGAACGATGTTTCTGTGTTACCTGTACTCTTACTCCATCTTCCTGTCTTTGTGGATTCTGGTTCATACATACTTGTGCAGAAGACGATTTGGGTTACACTATCAAAACAATGGAGAACTAATAGAAAGAAAACACACACACACACAACCCCATATCAGCTCTGTCCAGAGTTCTTAATAGAACACTTATGTCTTGACTAGATGGCACAGTTCAGAGCTCTGACTGCACAAACACACAGTCAGAGAGCACTGGGTTCAATATAGATGAGAGATGCATCCACACAGCATGCATAGAAGTACTGGACCTCGCAGAAAAGGCAAGTAATTTGTGTTAGAGCTGACAAAAACCTGGAAGATCTGTTATCTGGAGGGAACAGATCTCAAACTGAAGTGAGAGCAGAAAATGTTTCAGAATAAATTCATACAGTGGATAGTAAAAATCACAAGATCACCTTTCCTTTTCAATAAAGAAATGTGGTAGAAGTGTTGCACTATCATTTGCAGTGCGTAATTTGCAGACTGTTCAAAGGTTTGAAAAATATTCAAGAACTGCAAAAAACGCTTTTAAGAGTGAGAGAGACACTTTAAGACTTCAATTGCTTTAACCTATCAAAGAAAAGAGTGAGAGGAGAAATGATTACACAGTATAATTATCTCCATGAGTGAAAAATACTATTACAGATATTAAAGTAGCTTTACAAACTGGCACTGAAAAGTGCAACAAGAACTGAAGGCTGAAAGCTAAAGCCTGACATACTCACATTATTAAACAGGCAGCATATTTTGATGGGGAGGGTAGTTTACCTCTGAAACATGGTAGTAGAGGAAGTAGGAGATTATCTATCTCTCATGGTCTTCAAATTAACTGTCGTGCACTAAAACATGAAGGAATTGCAGCTTCTTAATGAAGCAATTATAAAGCAACTGTTAACAGGTACAAAACAGACTTCATCTTGTAATCTCATTCTGGGAAATGACCAGACTATTTCAGGTGAAAATCAAACATGCACAAAGACAGAATCAGCTCGAAGGAAGCTCCTTAAAGGGAAAATTTTGCAAGACTGTAGGCAAATTAAATTAAGTCTTAATTATAAGAAGTCGAACCAACTCATTCTTTTCAAACAACCCTTGGTTTTTACTGGTCTTCTGTACAGAAGGTCAAGCAGAAACAATTTCCATAGCCCAGAGTACCAAGCAAAATTACTGACAGCATCTAGTCATTGCTAAAGTGATCGCTTTCAAATATACACAAAATCACTGTAGCTTCACAACTGTATTTCTACGTATTTTGAAGAGTCTTGATTAAAATTTCAAATAAAAGTAGGATTTTAGATTCAGAAAGAAAGACTTTATTCTTCATAAGGACACAAACCTTTTCAAAATGTAAGGTAACATTAGGACAATTATCTAGTGCATTATTTAAACCAGAAACAATCTGAAATATAATGCAATTATAGGGACTGAGAGGGTATTTTTAATAGTGAAAATACAGCAGTTTTTGAGAGCTTGCAAGTTTTTTAAAATTTTTTCTCCAAATTTTTTCATCAGTGTAGTACTAGGGGTAAAGAGCACTGTAGCCTTCAACTGTAAAATACAAAGATAGTTCTGCACAAAAGCCAGACATGCTCACATGCATATAGTAATACGCACTCATACAAATGGATCGGATGCAAGTAACAGAGTTTGGCTTCATGTTTGCAAATTACATTTTTTCTTCCCTCCCTCCCCTAAAATCCAACTGTTGTAATGTAAGCCTTATTAGATTTTCTACTTATTATTAACCTGGAGGCCCTCCAGCCTCCTCCCTACTCTCTTTCTTATTCGTTTTTAAACTTCTGACCCAATGCAATCTGCCTGCAGGGGCAAATACAGTTATCTCCTTCTAAATTAAAATTGTAACTCATTTGGTACAGTTTACACAAGGCCTCAGCTTTGACACATGCAATTACTATGAACATAGGAGGAACATGATTGCTGAGAGCCACCAGAAATAGAGTTTAATCAGAAAACATGGAGTTGTTCCAACAGATTTATAATTTCACCACTTGCTATTCTTTCATGTTCCTGAGTGTTCAGATAATTAGATACACTGTTTTTTTGCTTCCCAAGAGGCCAGGGAAAGCAAAATTCCTACTTTTACATTAACAAGATGAAATTATATTACATATAATCTATAACATTTTTGTTGAGATGACAAATTCATACAACATTAATTTTAGTACTTACAAAATGTTACAAATAATTTGTTCTGTAGTATCGGTATGTATCGCATAGTGTAGACTTACGTGAATTAATTACCCATTCAGATGGATTGCCCAGTCTGGCAGCTTTTACTCACATAAGAACACCTAGATAGCCTATCTTAAAAGGTAGCTTTTTAATATAGGTCTTTAAAAAAGTAAGATTCACATTTTGTGCCCCTATTAGGAAATGAGCCTTGGTGTAGTGGATCAGACTGCAGAGCTTAAGAAAATTGAGATGTTATGAAGCCAGATTCATAGCCCAGCCTGATGTCTGTGCCTCAAGCTCATCTCTGAAAAAGGAATTTTAAGGGTATTTGATGAAGTTCGGTGAAACATAGAGTTGAATCAACCAAGAGACATCACTCACTGTAATTAGGAAGGAAGATGCAGACTTCAACTATATGCTGCCTTGCATGATGGCTTTACATTCTTCTGAGGATAAGGTTACCTACAAATAAAAGCATCTGAACAGTAAATATAAATGAATAGACATATGCAACATTGCAGGGTTTTGTAGTCTTTTTACTGTGGTCTGAATGCATTCATTTTAATTATACTTTAATATCAAGTTTCCTGGGCTGATGGATGGGCCCCTGGAAGTACTGTGGGTCAAATAAGGAGTAAGGTTACAGAAAAGGGTTTCACAAAATACTCTGTGTAAAGAAAATGCACGGCTGATGATGTGCTCTGTAGTACAAATGTGATCCTAGAGCTCTGGCTGCTTTTTCAAGAGGCCACCTGCTTTCTATTCCTCCTTTTATGTTAGCCATTAATTTTGCTGCCACAGGCACAATTCATACTTACAAGACTGGAGACTCAGACAGGAGCAGCTGCTGTTTCAAATGGCACTACTCCATTCCCAAGACAGCCAACTCAGCTGCAACAACATCAGTGACCGGGATACACCAAATTCACCAAAAGATAGACTTTCCCTACTCTTTTCTGCTGTGTACATAACAGCAAGGCAAATCCATAAGGCTGGAAGGAAATGATTTTCAAGTAAGACAAAATTATGGAAAGAAAGAGTCTGGAAAAGCAACAAAGAGAAATAAACAGAAAAAAAAAAAAGAAGGATTGCATAAATATTGGTGCTGAGGTTGCCAATCTGTCTCAAGCAAACTGTTTGGTCTATAAGCTTTTCTGGGTTAATATAAATCTAATTTAAGCAACAGTAGTAGTTACCAAATTTATAAAGAGATGGAAAAATAGTGACATGCAGTACCGTCATGTTTGTTTAAGTCTGGGATGGTTGAGTCCAGCTGCAAAGGCAGATTTATTTTATTTGGCCCCAGGAATATGATGCTCTGAGCCATTGGCATGCACTGCCCTTCTGGCAGCCTACACCCAGCCATGTCCCTGGGACCCCATGCTCAGAAGATTCTGTGGTAGGAAGGCAAAGCACCTGCAGAGCCATCTAGGACTAAGGGAGTTTATGAGGTGAGCCCACATGGGCAACCTGTGCTTTTGCTGGTTTGTGTTTGGTTTGGTTTTTTTTCCCAAACCCATTTGGTTCCATCTCAGCCCATTCTGGGAACATCCAGTCCAGAGATCCCTGTGCCACGTATCCAGAACTGGAAACACAGGTAGTGCAGCTCAAAGCAGCCTGCTGCTATTACAGGCACAGCTCTTGAACTGCATTGATGCTGGTACAAGGATACAAGCAGGCAGCAGCCTATGGCCAGAAAGAGGGCCAGAGAAGAGGTAAGGGAGAGAAAAGGATGACAGCATCCCTGAGCAGTCTGCCTTATGTTGCAGTGGAAACACTGCTTGAATCAGTTGACATTTCATTGTGCCCCATGCAGCAGGGAATGCTGAAGCTTGGGAGCACTGCTCCAGTAACATACAGAGACAGCAAGGGCTCACAGTGAGTGATTTTGCAATATTTTGGACGGAGAAGAGACTGACTGTTCCCTGTCTCATCCAGTACAAGCAGAAAAAGCCATCAGATTAATTTAGTAGCAGCCACGTCGAAAACAAACAAAAGGAAGTGGCTCACCACACAGCAGATGAGAAACTGAGAGCCCAGAAACTCTTTGCCCAAGAGCCTGTGGCTGCAAGAAGTCTGGTACAGCTCAAATAATGGAGGCTTCAGGAGCACTTAAAAGATCCTGAGTGTTGTAAGAAAGATCACAGCAGACTCAAGAAATACCCTCAGCCGGGAAAGTTTTAAAAGGGAAGTATTTTACAAATTTGCTTTTATTGTTCCCAAGCCATCTGTCTTTGGACACTGTTGAAGACAGGATAATGGATTAGTTGGCCCATGATCTAAGTTGTACCAGTCCAGCCACTCCTCTCCCTTTAGACTGATAAATCCTACCAGCTTCCAGTTAGCAGCAGCTGGGAGATTTCCAGGGTTGCAGCTAAACTGCTGTGCTCAACAACCACATTAGGCCTATCTTCCAAAAATATGCCTAATCTTGCTTCTTTTAACCTTTTTCTGGACTCCACAACATCTTGCACCAATGAATTCTAAACTTGGATTGTAAATTGTTTATAAGGGCACTTCTCCTTTGTTATTTTAAATATGCCACTTGGCACTTCATTGAAAGTGCTCTACTAGCCACATTATGAGAAAAATAGTAAAAATATGATCTTTATCATATTCTTTCTCATACATTTATACAGCTTTTTTCTAGCCTGAGGCAGTTCATTTATTTATTTCTAACTCAGCACAAAAATATTCTTTTAAAATGTTAGAAAATACATATCTTAGGAGGTACCTTTGAGAGTTTAATGTCAAACTCTACTACAGATGAAACATAGGCATGTAAACGATAAACATTTCTACAAACTATTATGGTCTTCTGTTGTGCTGATTTCCTTATTGCATACAGATTCTACATTTGTACCGGACTCTCTTGCACACCTTTGTCCTCAGACACATAAATTGAGCCTAACGGAGTTTATTAGGACACTGAGTACCGTAATATGAATGTGAAAATACCAAATGTTAAGTATAGCAGTGGGAAACCCACCGCACTTAAAAAGAAAGGACTGTGTAATGGGATATGCTGTATTTTTACAATGGCAATGAAGATTGATAGTAACAGTGGCTAGATAGGAATGAGGATAGAATAAAAACACTTTTGTAATTCATCTGATTTGTGATGCTAGACTCCTGTGCTTGTAAATAGAGATAAAAGCAAATGCATACACTTCCAGCGTAAAGACAAAATCTCTGTTGCCCCCTAGAAAGAGTTTGAATTATTTGCCGGACCTGCATAGGCTTCCACTAGATGGTGCTCCTAGCTTTAGAAAAGCCAACAACGGATTAACCCGCACCAAGGCAAGGGGAGGAACAAGTTGTACGCTTGTGAACGAATAAATGTGAAGCGGCTTTTGGCAGATCTCAATCCACCTTCCTAATTTTGCTCTTTCCACACGTCTCCTAAGAACTCACATGCATTTGACAGGCAAACCCCAAAAAACCCCAAACATCTTCCTAAACGATGCTACACACACACACTTTTCCTATTCCATTGGCAGACACTGTAGTGTAGATTGAACCCCTCCAGAAGGCATTAATTTTTTTGACTTCTTGGGTAACACCTGCTGATACCTTCCCCTGTACTCTCCTGCCTCTGAGTGGCAGAGGAGCTTTTTCATCAGTCCATTCTGGGTGAGCAAGATGTATAAGAAGAAAGGGACAGACAGAGCTGCTAGAAGGTTGAGCTGCAGATGTTTCTTCTGTGAAACTCTGTGACTGATGGGGGCAGGCTACTTTGCCCTGCCACATCAAGCCTTGACTCTGTGCTACAGATTGCATGCCTGTGCTCCTCGTAATACGATGTCTTTAAAGGGAAGCATCATGGACATTGAGTGCTCAGAACATCAACCAAATAAAAATAGCTACACTGCCTCTCTCACTTTTATGACCCTCATTACTGAGTATCTCCTCCTGTGCCTTCTTCTTCTGCCGCATGCCCCAGTGCTACCTTATAGAGCACCTAGCAGACAAAGGGACATGTGGTAGCAGTGGTCAGAGTGGTCCTCATGTCCCTCACAGCAGTAGTCAGGCTGCATTCTCCTGTCCCACAGAACAGAAAAGGCACTGAAGCCGCTGTTAAGGAGTTACAGAAACTCCGCTTTAAGGAGTTTCCACGTGCAGAGGCAGAATGCAGCTCCTTCTTTCATTGGTGCAGAATGACCCCACCTCAACTTAAACGGTAGTAGGTAAAAACTGTTGTGATTTAGCTGTCTGTCTGGGCTATCTATATGTAAGCTCTCTGCCTGGAAAACACACAGGAACAAGGAGATACACCAAGAAACATCAAGAATTTTGAACCTTACTGAACTTGGTGCAAGAAAAATCAAATTCTGTACATTTTACCAACAGATTTGAGTGTGTAAAAAAAACCAGCCTCTAAAGAAAAGAGCTTAAAACCAAAAGCTGCACACTCCATGACTTCTGATTAAATGTGGTGGAATATGAAGACTAGCAAAAAAAAAAAAATAACAACCAATAAAATAAATGCTCATTGTACTATTTGCCAATGCACCTTTACTGCAAAATACAATGAATTTCCCCTTTGGGCTCTTTTCTATGAGGAAAGAGCACTAAGCAGCAGTTATGAGTGAAGAAGAGCAACGTGCCAGTGTAACAGAGGTTTTGAGGCATTCACGGAAGAACACAAGACATTCTGGGTTAATTGACCTGTATCTTTTGCAGAGGGATATAAAGCTACAGGTTTTGTATGTGGTCTGTAGCAACAAATTGCTTGCATGTAACCACTTCCTATATGGTAAATGATACAAGACCAAGAAATGAAAGTATGGTGTATGCACCTGTGTACATGAATACATATGAATTATTATTATATAGTATATTTTAATAAACATGATGCAGCCACAAAGCTTCTGCTGAACTGGGAGGCTACCAAGCTATATTTCTTCCAAGTTGGAGAATAAGCTCATGACTAGGAATTTGACATTCATCGTAAGGGTGTTCCTCGCACACTGTGGATTCTGGCATGGATCATTTTTGGAAAAGCAGTATAGAAGATCCTGCTCATGATGTCAGACATTAGAAGGCAGTGAGTTGATGGCACGAAAGAAGCAGTCATGGGAATAAAATTTTCCCAGGCTTTCTGAAGAATTCCAAAGAACAGTTAAAATGGAGGAGAAAAAGAATGCTCCATAGCACCAGTTCATCTGAAGAAAAAGCTGTCTTCTGAGAAACCACCTTTTAAGACACTGTCATTCCCTGACTTCACAAGTACTTCCTGTTATGACAACAACCTCACTGATGCTCCAGATATGGAACTTGAGATTTTTAGGGCAGTTGGGCCCTGAAATGTATTTCAACTTGGTTACCTGTCACACTGTTTTTTCTCTGATGCTGACTGTGACCATTGCCCAAGTCCCTGGCTGCTCATAGATCTCCTGCGCAGTTCATCAGTTTAACTTCCTAGCCAAAAAGGCAAAGTCCACCACTTCCGGAACAATGCCATTCACGCAGAACAACACATGACCACCTAAAATGATCTCTATAATTTCTGCCCCAAATCCCAGCCAGTAACTTTTGCATTTATTTCTATTTCTATTAAGAAAGACACCAAATCTCTACTAAAAACGCATAGTGGGAGAGATGTAAACATCTGAAAGGAAGACTTTGAATGTCTATTTTCTTTTCACCAGCCTTTCCCAAATCTCCTCTTCTCCAATTTAATTTGAATCTGGATGCTTTTAGCTTCTACTTGTAGTCACTGGATCTTATGATGATATTGTTTTCTGCAGAGTTAGAGTCATCTACTGCTACAAATCTCCTTAAGTGCATGTAATTATGAATCCTACTGAGTACATCAGACTCAAAATTTCTCACTAGCTGTATTTTAATTTCTTTCCAGACCACGGAATATTCTTTCATTTTTTGGCTGAAACCTTACTTAAAGGCTAGCGCCATTTATGAAGGGAGGATGCAATACTCCGGTAACAATCTCACTCATGCTGCTGCAAGCAAAGGACTGCATGGGCAGACATACTCTCAATTCAAACAGGAGAGCCATGTAATTGAATGCTTATGACATGAGTGGGAGTCTGAATGCTGTGTTGGGAGGATCAGCTGATTCTGGGTTGATGATCCCCTTGCCCCCTTAATAAATTCATCATCTATGAATGTCATTTCCTTTCTTTCTGGCTTACTGTGACGTGAGCCAGAGAACTACAGCACATGAATTAAAAGATACAGATAGGGCTGCTCTACTGAGGGGCTACAACCACCACATAGGCATGCATATACCACTGCCTGCTGGGTACTGCATGTGAGTACCTCTGTATTGCTAGCAACGCTCAAGGGCAATAATCTCCCCTGCTCCTTTAGCAAATCCTCTGCTGGCTGACCTGTGATTACTGGTGGTTGTGGGTAGAGTCATGTGAAGTCACACAGATGGGCTTAAACCTCATGGAAGACATTTTGTTTAACAGGGGCTGCTCAGTGGACCATCACTACAACTATCCTCTGCCATTGTAGCTTTCCTAAGATCTATCCATCCTTGTCAAAGCTTTGGGAAAAAATCTGATTCAGCAGCAGCAGCACACTACAAATGAAGCAAAAGATTATTACTACTTCAGAGGGTTTAAAACTTTCACATTAAATTAATACATTCAGTTTTGCCATCCTTACTGTTTGTCATCATGGCTCACTGCTGAAATATATTTCCACTGAAATGTTTCTAACACAAAATGTTGTAGACATAGAATTGTCTTTTTATTGGCAAGATAACCTTGAATTTAAGAAAATCTGTAGAAAGGTTAGGTACAATCAGTCATATTAACGAATAACTCCATTCTCCAACACCTAGAAATCATTCATAGCATGAAGAACAGCTAAGTGATACTCAGCGCGTGCAAGAGGCTATCTAAATTTAACTGCTGCATCATGTTAATGAGAGATAAAATGCCCTGCATCCACAAACAGATGGTGTTAGCCCACATTAATAAACTCACTGGAGAACTTAATATGCTTAGATTTAGATGGGTTATTCCACTGGATGACGCAGTCAATGACGCATCCTGAAAGAACGTATCTGTATTTGGCAGTTCTTTATTGTCTTATTCGGTTCTACTGGCTTTGCTGTCTGGTCTCCCTGTGTCCTGTCCTGCCTCTGGGTCATCCTGACTGGCAGATACACAGGTACAGCCATTTGCAGTTCTTATCTGTGGAAGCCAAATGCAATTGGAATGAAGCACCCAGAGTTGTACAGCCATATTTTGTATTTTCACATGATCCCTGGATTTTACTGCTCCAAAGGAAGACCTGTGCATACCTCTGTACTTGGAGAGCAGTCATTGTATCCCTGCTATCCCCATCAACACACACACACATACTTTATAGCCCTCTTCCCCCAGCAGAATGGGGAGGGGTATACAGGTAAGAAGGACATGGATGCCTCTTTCTGCCTTGCCGTGTCTCATTTGAGGGCTACAGCTGCCAGGGAGCTGCCATGGGCAGGGGCATGAGCTGGGCATAAAGCCACCGGCACCACTGTGAGTCCCATATGGTCTGTTTTTCACTGCAGGCTGTGATTCTGCTTCCCCATAATCTTCCTCCTAAGGCAACAGATTGAATCTGGACATTCTTGCCCAGGGATCTTTTGGCAGCTCCTCCTATTTGCACTTCCAAAAGCATAAAATGTTTGTATGTTATGTTTTGTGTATTTAACCAGTGCTACTAGCTTATAGTAAACAAATATTTAAAACTTATTAAATAGTAGACTTTACTACTCAAGAAAAAGTAAATGAAGCATTTCATGCGATTGGAAAATAGTCTTGGATGTAATTGAATCATGGTATTAATTTCACAAAGGCTGCTTCTGGTGATTTAATTTATATGAATTTGATCCACCTTACCAGCAATCTTTGTGATTATTTTGTTATAAATAACACACAATGCTTCCTAAAATAAAACGTTGGATATTGCTTTACTTATCTTCTGAATAATGTTAACTTAGTGCTCTTTAAATAAAGGTTGCCTAATACTGTAAATATGCACAGTAACTTAGAAATGAGAAATCATAGGAAGTGGGTGGAAGAGAACATGTGCAAACTGAAAGTTCAAATGTGTTGGAATTCAAAAGGTATTTTCATTAGATACTGTAACATTTGCACAAAGATGCAAGTCTGGAGTCTGCACAAAACTTAAGATGTTCTTATCTACTTTATATAATGTGATCTGGAAGATAGAAAATGTTGTTTCAGTAGTTAGCATTACGACTTGCAGAAATTACCATGACAGTCATATAGAGCTTTAGCTGCTGCATACCTGGGGACAGGCTTTAAATATGGGCAGAGAAAATTTACTTCTTTTGAGGGTAAGTATATCTGTAGAATTCGATGGGCTTGCATATTCTACTTGCAAACCACAGATGTACATGAAAAATCACAGAAAAGAATTCAAGGATTTCATTCCCTATCTTTCAATACTATTTTATGCCAGAGAGAGACTGTTTTATTTCCCTAGGATCACCCTTTTCTGTTGGGACTACAAACATAGTGTTTTTAGCGAAGACATTCAAAGAATAGGAAGAAGGTGTATGAAGATGAAAAAGAAATGAACGCAGATATAGGGGGCTACAAGCATAGTAAATCACCAAAAAAAAATTTGCTACTTTAATTTGTATGTAGTCTTTATTTGTGCTCTGTGTTCACCTTCATGTATCTTGTGTGTGTGGCCATTTACAAGGACGTGGTTTTTCAACAAAGAACTGAGGGGAGCTCAGTCTAGGTCTGAACCATCTCTAAGAATCAACACATTTAAAGGTCAGTGAGATACTACCAGAACTACTATGGCCTCCTTCTCCTGGGTTTCAGTCTAAGAACAATAAGGGAGAAATAAAATCCACAAGGTTAATTGGGATACTCTTGATAGAAGGATCAAGTATGAGTCAGATCTCAGATCCCAGAGCAATTTGTTCCACAGTCTTGGCTCAGCCTTTAAAAAAGATGAGCAAAGCTCCACTTGCTCACAATTTCTTTTCATCAACTGGGGAAGGATGGAATAAGCATGCACAGCTCCTGAGGGAGAATTCTCTCACCTTCATAATGCTGGGTATTTCCAGTGGTGTGCAGGGGCAGGGTTTGTACAGCAAGTGCAGACTGCTCAATGCCCGGCAAAAACTCAGTGACACCAAACACATGTGCCTTCTCCCAGTCCAGTACTGAGACGCCATCATCAGGTGGGAACTGGCAAGTTTGTTTGCAGTTGCTGAAGACAAGGTTATGTGCGAATTATATCCTGAGGTGAAAAGTACATATTAACAATTATTTCTTGAACACCCTGAATTATATTTCTTTGTTTCCTACAAATTCCTGAATGAGGGAGGTCTCATCCTTTTTTTTTTTTTTTTATGTCACAAACGCCTCTTACTTTTTCAGGCTAACACATCAAAGGTAATACAGCACTACCATAACAAGAAACTGCTGTTCTTCCCACAGACTGGCCACTAAGTCCAGCCATTCCTTTCCTGATTCAAGGAAGTTAGATGGATTCTGCATTTCCTCACAAATCAGAAGAAAAACGTGAGCACATTTTCATTGCTAAATCTGTACTACAGCTAATAATTTAACACGAATTTATTTCATTTTATTTTCTCTTCACAGAATAATTTTTTTTCCCAAATATTTTTCAAACCTTTCCTGGTTTAAACACTGAAGAGACTTGCAATGGGAGTCATAAGGGAAAAAGTAAGAAACTAAAAAAAAACCAAACAACCCCACAAAAAAACCCTACAGAATATGTGAAATCAACTGTAGAAAAGTTGTTTAAAGGGTGGAGATGAACCTGAATTGGTCTTGAATAGGTATCAGCTGATTCTGCAAAATGGCCATCAAGGTCAAGGACCATCATAAAAATCAAAGCAAGGACTTTTGCTAGGCAAGAGCTTTTTTTTTTTTTTTAAATAAAGTTCAGTGCTGTGGTCAACATATTTACTTTTTACAAATGTTTCTTTGATTTAGAGAAACCCACTTCAGTTTAGCTGTTAAATATTGAATACTCCGTTTCCTACTTCAAGGTTCACAGAAGCATATTTCATAATTAATGTTTGTATGCTTTTTATACATGAGTCCTCTTATTTGTACAGCTCCCTATAAATCATACCAATGAATGACAGAAAGTAACAATTAGAGCTTTTGCACACCAGGGTAGAATGGCACTTACATGTTTGTGCAGCCTCATTTTAATGGTTTCAGGTTCCACAGTTTCCCTGAGGAGATTATTTGAGAGCTTACTGCAATTTATTCTCATGATAGGCAGTTTCAACATTTCCTTTTCCAATTGTACCATAATACACTTACATCCAACATAATGTATCACACATTTTCTCCTCTCACGAAGCAAGGTAGATTCCATAAATTCTGCAAGAAATTCACCACCTCTCCTTATGTCCTTGTAAATCCTTATTAGATGAGCTACGTAGCATATGGCAGCCTTGCCAGCAACATCATAGGGCTCTTTTGCGCTTTGCACAAAAAAGTAGCAGTCAAACCGCAATACTATAGATGTACTTACTCAAGTACATCTTAATTCAAATTAACCCGAAAAAGGAAGACAACATATTTCAAAATTATTAAGCTATATAAGAATAAAATACTGCCCTTTATTTATGCATGCTTGCAGAGTCTTACCCCCACCTTCTCAGGGTCATATAATAACATTCCAGGAGCAAGTTTTGTCACGTGTCCCTGAAAGGATCCGAATAAACTTTCCAGTTCACTGCACAGAAAGCAGTAGCATCCTGTACATGTGGCTTATTCTGCCCTGCCATGTGGGCTGGCCCCTTCATCCCTCTGTTTATCGCATGCCAAACCGGTTTGTTTGCAGACTTCCAGCCTGCCTTTCCCATTCAAGCTCTGCCACGGGATTGCCTCTGTTCCAGGGCTCATGCTCAGCTCCTGCCTTCACTGGTGAATTTTCTTTCAGAAGAAACAGGGCTTAGTTCCATCTTCTTACACTTGCAGATTAAAAGGACTGCAGAGGTGGTGAAACACATTTCTGCAAATGGCTGTGCATTTTAAGTGACCTCACTTAAGTTATACAGATCACAGCAGAATTTTAAAGAAAACAAATGAGAAACAAAATCCAGGGAAGCACCTCTTAACCTCCAAATAGTTCATGGACTCTAAAACAACCTAGAAGATGGCCATCAAATTACAATTAATGGAACATTATTCCTACCCAACGAATGAGTCCTTTAAAACTACAAAGTCTCCTGGAACCTCTTTCAGTTGGTACACATGTGGTAATTAGAAATTAAGGAACCCATGATAGAAGTAATAAAAAGTTAGAATACTGCTTGTACACTCAATAATAGAGAACAGCTACCCTAACAGTGAAGGTTTAAGAGCTAAAGGAGCAGGCAGGTGTCTAATGCTCCACTTGATTTTACAATTGTGGAAGATGCTAAAAATACCAAAAACTCTGATGCGGCTAATAATAATATTAGATAATTTTTGGAAGCTGGCTTTAGAAAACTAACAACTGCCAGCACTGAAGAAGCCTGCTTGCATCCTACAGCTGAACATCTTCAATACCCTCATCACACTTTATGTCCTATCCCTACCAGTCAGGGAACGAGTGTGTGTGCTGGAGCCCTCCCATGGGAGAGATTCATGAGAGACCAGATCCCTGTGGGGAGCTACAGTGAACTCCTCCCTGGTTACGTGGCATGCGGGCCCTGTTGGAGGGAGTCTCTGCTTCATTCTTCAAGTAATCTGTCGTTTATTATTGAAATCAGCCTCATATGGCTTGAAGTCACTGGAGAGGGAGAAAATGAGAGAGCAGCCAAATCATCTGGAATGCAGCTAAAATGCCTTAGAGAGTTTAAGGTTAAAAGGGATCACTGGATCACGTACTCTGACTGTGGGCCAGTAAGTCTTATTGCTAGTCCCAAACTGAACCAAGGAGCTTGTTTATCATTAAACCACCATTTATCATTTGCAGTAAGTTATCTCAGCTCCCGACCACTGATTCTTCCTCTACAAATTTCCTGCCATTTTAAAAAGCTTTGGCATGTGGTACTTTTTCCTCAGGAAGGGATTTGAACACTGCAGTAAAGCCATCTCTTGAAGATCTTTTTTGACAAATTAAATTGATGTAGCTTTTTTAATGTAAGAAGTTTGCTCCAGTACTGCCCAGCACCACCTGATCTTTAATGTCTGAGCTACACACTTTATTCTAGTACCACTCTCATTAACACGCACAGTAACTGATTTCCTGTACACCAATCTTGGTAGTAAGTCCAACAGTCACCCTGGACACAACGCACTGGGACTTTATCTGTAATAGTTTGCTTGAAACTGTTTTTAGACCGTCTTTTCCAAAACACAAGCTCTCATTCCAGAGGTATGGCTTGTATTCTTGGAAAATATATATACATCTGGCTGCAAAAGCTTGTGTTAAAGTGTCAATTTCACTGAGCTGTCCAGATGACACTGCAGTTCTCACATTAGTTTACCATGTTACCACTTAGCACACCCATGGATTTTATTAACGAGTTTATTTTGGATCTTTGGTAAAAATCTTTAAAGTCGCTGAGCCTGCAAAACCTTGCAACCCCCAATATGATGACAATTAACCTCTGAAATTTTCCTAATTTTTCAAGTCAGAAACTATGTTCAACACATTTAGTGCTTAATAGCATTAGCCACTGGAAGGATATATGGACTAAGAGACCATTTTACATTTTTAAACTTAATGATTAGCAACTGTAGTCATGATTTTTTTGCAGTTACTTTTATCAATTTACCTTTGAATGTCACTGAACAAGGCTATCAGACCTGTTTTATCAGACTTGTGAGATGATTAAGGGTATGTTACATATTTATCAAATGGCTTGTGTGTCTTTTCCACTGTTTTGCTTGTGGTTGATGTTAAACAGTCAAGACCTGTACAGGTCATTCTGCTTGATCTTTTGACAACGGGTAGAGCACAAGCGCTCTTTTATTTCTCAATAACTTTAAAGATTTATTAAACCCCATGCTTAGCTCCTTCCTTTGCCGACTCTGCCAAGATCCCAGTGTGCAAATTACCTGGACTCTTCATTACAAACCACCTAAGAGCGCTTGAAAGAGAAGACTCCCCACAGACCCTATAAACAAGAGGCGATGTGAGTACACCTTGCTTCATCCAGGTGCGGCAGAGACCTTCATTCAGTATTATCGATTGCCGTGTCGTTACTGCTCCAGCATCTAAGACCCACCTCCACCTCAGCCACACTCCCCTCAACACTTTTTACTTCCCTTTGGCGTTTTCCAAGCTCCCCTCACCTGCCCCACGCCCAGCAGTTGCATCCGGCCGAGGTGCAGCCCCAGGCCACTGGCTCCCCCTCAGCCGCCCTAACACGGCGCTCTCCTCGTGGCCGCCCGCTAATAGGGACGCCAACCACAGCCCCTTCACGTCTCACAGGGTACGGCGGGAGAGACCGCCGGTCCCAGCATGCCCTGAGAAGAGCAGTCGGAGGCCCGGTGGGCGCGCACACACAACACTCACGCTACCCCTCCACCAACCCGACGCGGAAACCGGGGCCCATCCGCGCCGCTGTAGCCGGCGCGCAGCGCGCATGCGCGGAGCCCCCAGGAGGGCGGGGGCC
>JANHGB010045531.1:0-10018 GCA_026283785.1 Coracopsis vasa | reverse complement strand
GGGCGGGGGGGGGCGCAGCACAGGGGGGGCAGCACCCACCTGTGGGCCTGGCTGTGGCTGCCAGGTCATCCCGGTCCATAGGCCTGGAGCTCCCTGGGGCAGAGGGAAAAGGAAGAGGGGTCAGGGGAGTGAAGCAGAGCTGGGGGTTCCCATGGGTGCTGGGGATGCCCATGGGTGCTCGAGGTGCTTACCGGCATCCCGGCGTAGCTGGGGTCCTGACGTGGGCTGGGGGGGCAGGAGCATTCCCCAGGGTCTCCCTGCAGAGAGGGGAGGTGAGGGCAGAGAAGGTGACGGGGAGGCACAGGGTGACGTGGGGGTACAGCCTGACCCCGACCCCAACTCACCTTCTCGCCCCGGGCACCCTTCTCCCCCTGCGAGGAGGAAAGCCGCAGATGTGCATTAACAAGTGGCCCCTAGAACCCCCCGCTCCCCCTCCATGGCTCAGCACCCCGCTGTGCCCAGCACGTACCGGCAGCCCGCTGGACCCGGGTGTCCCGGGGAGCCCCGGCTGCCCTTCAGGGCCCTGTGAGGACGAGGAGGGTGAGGAAGCTCTGGGCTCAGGCCCTGGCGTGGTGGTTTACAGCCAGGGATGCACAGCGATGCCCACCCAGGACTTACCGGTGGCCCTGGGATACTGGTCCCTGGTGGCCCTGGGGGTCCCATAGCACCTTTGGGTCCTGGAGATCCCTGCAGAGGAAGGGTAGCAGGAGCTGGGGGGCAGTGGAGAGGGAGGGGAGTCTAGGGGATGCTCCCTTACCTTGGCACCTTTCTCTGCCGGCAGCCCTGGGGGTCCCTGTCTTCCGGGAGGGCCCTGGGGGCAGGAGAGAGTTTTAGGTGCCCTCAGCAGCCCCAGGCAGCCCATGGAATCATGGAATGGGTTGGGTCGAAGGAACCTTGAAGTTCCTCCAGTTCCAACCCCAGCCACGGGCAGGGACACCTTCCACTAGAGCAGCTTGCTCCAAGCTCCTGTGTCCAGCCTGGCTTTGAACACTGCCAGGGATGGGGGCAGCCAAAACGCTACTTACGGGTGTCCCAGGTGGTCCAGTGCTCCCAGGTTCTCCCTGGGAAAACCAGAAAGCATGAGAGCCGGCAGAGCCACATGGCACAGCACAGCACAGTACAGCACAATACAGCACAGCACAGCAAAGCACAGGATGGCACAATATGGCACAATGCAGCATGGCACAGCACAGCATGGCACACGGCACAGGCACGTACCTGTGGTCCCGGATGGCCGATGCCCGGCAGTCCTGGCTCGCCCTATGGAGACAGAGGGGCAGTGAGCAGCCCCTGGCCCCCCATGCCTGGCCCCCCACAGCACCGCTCACCTGAAGCCCCTTCAGCCCCATGGGGCCCTGGACCCCCGGCAGTCCCGGCTTCCCCTACAAGACACCAGTGTCACCACAGGGCACGGTGCCACCTCCGGGCACCCCCCGCTGTGGGGATGGGGCACTCACGGCTCTGCCCGGCTGCCCAATGCCCGGGGGCCCCTGGTCCCCTTTGGGCCCCGGTTTTCCATGGATGCCGACCACATCCCCATATGAAGCAGGACCAGGCTCGCACGCATCTCCCTGCAGAGGAGGAAGCACAGGAGGGCAGGTTGGGATGGGTGACACCCCAGTGACGGGATGCAGGTCCCCATACAAGAGCGGGGCTCTCACCTTCTCGCCTTTGGGGCCGGCTGGACCCCTGATGCCGGGCTCACCCGACAGCCCTGGGACGCCGGCCATGCCTGGGGTGCCCGGGTCCCCAGGGCTGCCTGCGTCTCCCTGCCAGAGAGAGCGGACAGGGCTGGCACAGGGCAGGGGGCACAGCGCTCCCCCAGCCCCACGGCTGCGGGGGTCACAGCCACCTCTGCCACCGCCAGCCCCACGGGAACCCTGTCCCCAGCGCCACTCACCTTCTGCCCCTTCTGCCCAGCGTCACCGGGCCTGCCCTGGGGAAAGGAGCAATGGCTCAGGCTGGAGTATCCCCCAAGGGGCACCCGTGAGGGGGGGCACTCACCGCTTTGCCGGGGGGGCCACCCTGGCCCCTCTGCCCTGGCGGTCCTGGCACTGCCAGCACCGTGGCAGCCCCTTCGAGGGCCTGCGGCACAGGAGGGCACAGCCCGCATGGCTCCCCCTGTGCAGGGGACATCACGGTTGGTTGGAGCTTGGCTTTGGGGACCAGAGCTTCGGGAGGCAGCTCAGAGCCCCTCACTGCTGTCCCCGTCTCAGGGCCCAGCCACGCAATGAGCTGCACGGGTCTCAGCTGGGGGGGTTCAGCACGGTCCCCATCTCAGGACTCACCTTCTCTCCTTTGAGCCCTCGCACACCCGGATCACCCTTGTCTCCTGGGAGGCCCTGCATGGAGAACGCACAGTGGAGGTGACCCTACAGCCCCCAGCACCCTGCTCCTGCACCCCTGGGTCCCAGCACCCACTCACCGGTGTGCCTGTGGGTCCCTGCTGGCCGCAGTCCCCCTGGAAGGCAGCAGGGTCATGGTCAGACCCAGAGGAACCCGAACTGCCCCATCCCCATGGGGTGATGCAGCCACTCCTGCTCCCTTGGGGGGTGCAGCAAGGGGGTGGGTTTGGGGGTCACTCACCTTCTCACCCTTGATGCCAGCCAGCCTGGGGAGCCCCGCTTCACCCTGTCCGACACCCCATGGAGTTACACACCCAGCCCCAGGGTGCCCCTCGGGCACAGGAGGGGGGCTCAGCCCCATGTACTCACCACTGGGTCACCCCAGAGCCCCTCGCTGGGTGCCTGCAGCAGCGCGGCAAGGACACGGTCATCGCAGGCCAGGCAGGAGTCCCCCTGCGAGGGCAGGGAGGGGACACGGCTCAGGCACGGGCCGAGCAGGCAGGCAGGATGCAGGGATGGACACTGACCTTCTCCCCTTTCATCCCTTGGATGCCAGGATCTCCCTGGGAAGGAAACACAGGAGCTGGTCCGGGTGCTGCCGGCAGGGGCTGGATGGTGCTCAGCATCCCCCTGCTCCGGCTGGATGAGCCATGCCTCGGCCCTATGTCACCTACCCTGTCCCCTTTGGGTCCTGCAGGTCCGGGTCTGTCCTGGGGAGGGGAAAGAGGGAGCATGAGGGACGCTGAGGGGGCCCCTGCTCTGCCGCTCAGCCCCCGGGCTCAGACTCACCGAGACGCCGTCCCTGCCGGGCGCTCCGGGCGCTCCCCTGGGTCCCGGCTCGCCGGGCAGCCCCGTGGCTCGGAGCATCCCCTCGGGCACCGCGGGACAAACCTCGCAGGGCTCGCCCTGCCCATGGGGACAGTGAGGCACAGCCCCGGGGGGGCCCGAGCACCCCCACACCCAGAGCATGGGCTCTGCAGTGGGGCTGTGCCAGCAGGGTCTGCCCCTGCCCATCACTGTGCCCGTCCCTGCGCCACCCGCCTCTGCACCCACCTTGTCTCCTTTCGGCCCCAGGATGCCGGGAGGACCCTGTGGGATGAAGCCAGGGAATGAGGCTGCTTTGGAAGCCTCCAGGCCAAGGTTTGCCCCGGCAATGCCACCAGCACCCCCCAGTCCCTGCCACCAGCTATGGCACAGCATGATCCCAGCTCCAGATGAGGCCACCGGCTCTCCCAGACCCCGCTCCATGCTTGGGCTCGGATCCCATCACTGCTCCAGTCAAGCAGCCCAGACCCCAAGCCAAGGAACCCGTCCCTGACCCCGGCCCTTGGCTCCAGGCTCATGGTACTCACGGGCATCCCAGGAGATCCTCCCAGTCCAGGAGCTCCCGAGCTGCCCTGGAACCAGAGATGGGAAAGCCTGAGCTCAACAGGGGAGAGAGCCGCAGCCCTGGCACCCCAGCAGCCCTGGGCTACGCTTCACCCCTGGGGTCCTGTCCCCCAAGACAAGACTTGGGCCACCCGGCTGGGGCTCGTCGGATCGGCAGCACCACGAGCCAGCACTGGCTCAGCCACTTGGATGCGGCTCCAGCCGGGAATCCTCGGCACAGCCCATGGCCATGCCAAGGGCAGCCAGCACCTCCTTCCCCCCAGCTCACCTTTTCCCCCTTTGGACCTGGGGGGCCACCAGGGTCTCCCTGCAACACAGAGAGGAAGGTGTTAGCCTGGGTGCCCCATGGCAGAGCCCACTCCCATGGCAATGCAGCCACTGCCTGCAGAGCCGGGAATGCCACAGCCCCACGGCACAGGCTCCTTACCGGCTTCCCTGGAAAGCCAATCCCAGGAGATCCTGGCTTCCCCGGCGGTCCTGGCTCCCCAGCCAGCCCCTCAGGTCCCACCAGCCCAGGATCACCCTAGAAGGCAAAGGGGGTGTCAGCGCTGGGGATGCCCCCGGGTGCCCTGGCTCCCACCCATTCACCCCCAAACCCCAGTTCTTACCTTCTGCCCCTTGGGTCCCACCACACAGATCTCTCCAGGCCGGCCCTGCCAGGGCGGAGCGGGGTGTGAGCACCCCACACATGCAGCGCCATGGGGAGGGTGGGCCGGCAGCAGGACCCCACTGCCCGAGGGGAGCCCCAGGGGATGCTCAGGTACCGCTCAGCACTACTCACATCGCGCCCCGGGCGCCCCGGCTTGCCCTGTAGTCCCCCGTCGCCCTTCTCCCCCTTCTGGCCCTGCAGGGCACAGAGACGTCACCCGTGCCGCCTCCCGGGTTGTCCCCAGCAGCTCCTGGAGCCTCCGACACCATCGCAGGACCCACGGGGCTGCTGCCCCTGCTGCAACGCTGGGACCCGCAGCTGCGCTGGACTCACCTTCTGCCCATCGCTGCCGGCTGTCCCCGGTATTCCCTGCAAGGAAAAGTGGGTGCCCATGGATGGGCTTATGCAGGGCTTCCCTCCTGCTCCTTTTGCCCCACCAGCACCCACTGAGCTGTCCCCACATCCCAGCCTGGGGTACACAAGAGACATGGGGGGACGCACCCCACGCTCAGCCCCATCCATAGACCATCACTCACCGCCTCTCCACGCTGCCCCTTCTCGCCCCGCGGCCCCTCAGCGCACTGGGGAGGATGAGGAGGAAGGAGTGGGATGAGGGTGGGCAGCACCCCAGGGGGTGCACAGAGGACTGGGAGGCTCTCACCTGCACGGGGCCGTCGGGGTGGGTGCGCACGCAGTCAGCGCCCTGAGGGAGGGGAGAGCAGCTCAGGGGCTCTGCCTGCACCAGCCATGGCCAGGGATGGGGGGGCCATGGGGGCAGGAGCAGTGGGACCCCTTGTACTGCCCCACAGCAGAGGGGTCCCTGCCCGGGACACTCACACGCTCGCCCTTCTCCCCCTTGCTGCCGGTGGTGCCGGGCAGACCTCGCTCACCCTTCCCACCCTGCAAGAGAGGGGAGATGTGGGCAATGAGACAGGGCGCGGGTGTCCCCATGTCCCTGCTCCTGGGCAGGGATGCTCCAGGCACAGCCAAAGGTCCGTGTGGCCACGTTCCTGCTGTAGCCGGGCTCTGTGTGTGCTGGGGTGGGGAGCAAACCTACCTTTGGACCTGCGGGGCCAAGCGTGACCTAGGGAGGAAGGAGAAAGGTGCCCTGCAGTGCCCTGAGCCCCTCCAAAGAGCACCAGGAGAGAGCCCCATCCCTGCCATGGTCACCACCCCCCAACACCCTGTCCCCAAGTGCCACCCCAGGAGCCCCATGGGGCATGTGAGGTCTCAAACACCCAAACATTCCCGCACCTCCAGCCTGAGGTTGCCTTAGGAATGGAGCCACATCTGAAAGGGATCAGAGACTTTCTCTTCCCTGCAGCCAGATGTTGATGGGCTCCAGGCCAGGAGGAACTGTGGGTCATGGGGGGGCTGACACCCCCAAACCAGCACCACGATGGTTGTCCCCATCCCCAGCTCAGCCCAGCCTGGCCCTGGCAGTCCCCAGGTTGGGGCCCCCATCTCCCGCCAGCAGGACCAGTGCTGCCCAGGGGCACACTCACGTTTGCCGAGGCCGTCTGTGACGAGCAGGGTGGGCACTGGAAGAGACAGGGATGGTGGTGGCTGTACCGGCTCCACGGACTGCCCACAGCACTCAAACCCCTACAGCACCCGCAGCCCTGCAGCACCCACAGCCAGGACCAGCCCCACAACCTCACCCCTCACTGGGTGTCTCCTGGTACCAGGGGGGGACCCTGTCACCCAGCAGGGCAGTGACATGGAGAAGGTGACAGGAGGAAAAGCCAGGCAGGCTCATGGACCTCACGGCCCCAGGGCCCCTGGTCCGGCTGCTGGACCTGCTCTACACCTCGAGGATCCCTGGCAGGGTCCCACATGGGGATGCAGCTGCCGCAGGGAGATGAGGACATGTGGGGATGGGACATGGGGTGCACTGGAGATGCTTCCCGGCTCTGGCAGCGCTCCGGAGACACTCGGAGGGAACAAAGAGGCCCTTGGCTGCGGCTGGGATCGCTCCAGCAGCAGCAGCGAGTGAGTGGGGCCTCAATTCCTGCTCGGGGGAGCAGAGCAGCCACTTCTACAGGCATCCTGCAGCTCTGGCAGCAGCAGCAAGGTCCCAAATGCAATGGGAACAGACCCAGCCCAGGACACGGACAGGCTCCTGCCATGGCACCAGCATCAGCAGGAAGAAGGAGAGAAGAGCCAGCACCAGGGACTCTGCCACCTCCCCTCACCTTCTCTTTGTGATCTCCCTTTGGGCCAGTCCTTCCTGAGGTCCTCAGTGGCTCCTGTGGAGAGAGAAAAGCACCCATGGGTGCTACCTGCCTGTGCACTCCTGTGTTACCCTGCGTGTGGCACCCACGGCTGAGACCTGGCTGGGGCCGAGCCCCCATAGAGCAGAGCAGCAGCATCCTGAGCAGGCTGGGGGGGATGCGGGAGCTCACCGTGCCCAGCGGCTCCTCCAGGCAGAAGCAGCGGGTGTACACGCGGCCCTCGGGCTGCGGCGACATCTCGATCAGGTTGCTGCTCTGCATCAGCTCCGCTTGCCGCCGCGTCTTGGGTGCTTCTGGGAGGCACTGCTGGGAGAAAGAGGGGTGCTGGGGGGAGAGCCGGGAGCACCCCTGCACCTCGGGAGAGGGATGCACCCAGCACCATGCCCCACACTGGCCACGGGGGCAGGCAGCAAAAGCCATCCTGGGGTTGGTGGAGAGCAGCATCCACGACCACTGGACACAGGTGAGCTCTGCCCTGACCGTGCCTCAGTTTCCCCCTTGGGAAGACCCCTGTTAGGCGATGGCAGGGCTGGGTCCGGGCGGCGCTCGGCGGGGACTCACCCCGGTGGCCGAGATCTCGCAGCACCCCTCCCGCTTGGCCAGCTCGGCGTCGCAGTAGATCTGAGCTTGCTGGAGGTCGAACTGCAGCGGGACAGGGCGGGAGGTGAGGGGCAGGCGGGGGGGGTCCTGCAGCCACCCGGCCCCCGGCACTCACCCGCACGGGGGTGCCGCGCGTGGCATCCAGCCCCAGCAAGGCATTGCCCTCCGCGGCCAGCGCCCGCCGCGCCGAGAGCGGCTTGGAGGAGATGGAGGCGCAGTCGAGGTGCACGGAGACGGCGCGGCTCTGCACCGCCACCACCACCTTGTGCCACGAACCATCGAAGAGCGACGCCACGGCCTTCCCGGAGAACACGGCGCTGACAAAAGCGGATCCCGGAGCCCTGGCTTGAAATTCCAGGCTCTTCTCGGGGCCGTGCATGGCCAGGGAGAGCTGGGCAGAGCGGGGACAGCGGGGTCAGGGGTGGCTCCTGGCTGTCCCTCAGCCGCCGGCACATCCCTTGCCCCGGGGCTGTACCTGGGGGTAGCCCTGCCGGTCGGTGATCTGGAAGAGGTACCAGTGCTCCCCGGTGCTGTTCTTCTTCAGCAGCAAGGTGAGGACGAGGGTGAAGGTGTGGGGTAGCCCTCGGGGGAACACCTTCCTGCAGGTACCAGTGTCAGGGGTGGCCAGACCCTGCCCCGTGCTCCAGTGCTGGTGACGGCACCGGCCCCAACACCCCAACCTCTGCAGCACCCACCAGCATCACCCAAAATCCACTGCCCCCACCTCACAGCCCCTCCTGGGATCCGTGCTGTTATCACCACAGTGTCCGGTTTTGTCCCTGACCCCCAAGGCTCCATGGGACAGATGCTCCCATGGCAGGGAGCATGGGAACCATTCCCAGTGGGATGTGCCCAACTCGCCCGCAGCCTGCTCAGCCCTGGAAATACTTGCTCCAGGCTCCGCTCTGCTCCCACCTCGGCTGCACACCAGCGGTTTTCCAAGCCACCGCTCTGGAGCTGGACCAAGGCTTGGGGAATAGGCCAGACCCACCGGGCCCCTCTGCTCTCCATGGGGCACCAAGGAGAACGGCTGGGGTGGGCACCAAGGAGAACGGCTGGGGTGGGCACCAAGGAGCACCCATGGGTGCCCCTCTGGAGCTTGTGATCTGGCTGCTGGGGCCACCTCCATGCTGAGCATGCCCCAGGGCTGGTTCTAGGCTGCTGCAGGCACCCAGCCAAGAGCAACACCAGTCTGAAGCATCCACCATCCCGAAGCCATCTAAGGACTTGGCTGCCCAGGTCAGGAGCCAAGGCTGGGACTCCATCACCCTTGGGAGAGCCCTGTGCCAGGCGCAGCTTCATGCCAGCCCTGGAGCGATGTGGGGACAGGCAGGAGGAGGCAAACCACAGCAGCTTCCTGCAGGAACAGCTCCTGAGGACATGGACCTGCTCCCACCTCACCACGCTGCAGCATCCGCGCCAGCCTGGCAGCCTCCCCCAGCAGCCCCACAGCCCCGGCAGCGCCTGCTCAGAGCTCAGCAGCATTGTGAGCCTGTCTAGACCCTGCCGAGCGCCTGCCAAGCCGAGGGGAGCAGCCACGGAGCAGCCACAGAGCTGCAGTTGCGCAAGGGCTGGCCACAGCCCAGCCCCACCGCCGCAGCCCATCAGTTACTCTCTAGAAGAAAGGTGGCTTGGGCACCTCTGCATCTCCCCAGTGCCACGGAGCTGCCTGGCATCTCCAGCGTGAGCTAAAGGCAAAGCCAAAGAGCTTCCCCCATCCCTAAAACACGGGGAAGGTTCCCAGGAATGCTTTGGCCACAGCAGTCCCCTGCCTTGTGCCTCCCGCACTCACTGTGTTGGCTGCACCAGCGGCACAGCGCCCAGGCGCAGCACCACCGGCCCCCGTGCGTGCCGGATCTTCTTTATGGAGGAGATCTTGAGCAGGTCGAACCTTTTAATCAGGTTAAAACCTACAGGACAAGAGCACAGGAGGTGAGAGCTGGCCCTGGCATGGGCGCTGAGGGTTGATGGTCTCCAGGTAGGGCGCAGAGCCCATCCCCGTGGAGTAGGGGCTGGCAGGGACCCCATCTGCAGAGCAAGAGGGGCTTTTCCTTACCCGTTACATTCTCATATTTGTCCCCGACGAGATCCTCATCCCAGAGCTGTGGGCACAGCTCCCCTGCAAGGCAAATCCGCACATCACCGCAGTGTCCCCAGGACACGGGGCTGCTCTACAAACAGGGTTGGACTGCGCAGAGCTCCTCAAGCCCAAGTGGGTCTGGGGGCTGCCAGGAGCTCGCCCCAGCCCACGGAGGCCCCTGGCGGCCGCGGGGCAGCACAGCTCCAGCAAACACCGCAGCCCCTCACAGCCAGCCCACCAGGAGCAGAGCACAGGGCTGGAAGGGGCGGGCAGTGAGCTCAGAGCTGGCCTGGCCGCCCCACAGCAAGTTCCCCAGGTGAAGCAAACGCTTCTCCCAGTCACCGCGTGTTTTGCAAGTGGCACCCAGAGCTGGCCTTTGTGTGCTGTCCCGGTGACATCCTCAGACCTGGTGGCCCTAGGGACAGGGTGAGGGCTCTGAGCCGCAGGGACCAGTGACAGTCCCAGGGATGCAACTGCTCTGATGTATTATTGCTTTAGCAGCATCAATCCCCCTCCGCTGGTTGCTACCAGATGTTGGGAGGTGCGAGATAGAGAAGGGAACAAACGGGTACTGACAAAGGAATTTGTTTTTGTCTCCGTGCTCACCAGCCCTGGAGCAGGTTTGGTCCCTGATGATGGATTCGCCCACCTCTTCCCAGCCCTCAGCCATTCCCAAGGGGCAGCTCTGGCCCCAACAGCCCCAAGTTCACCTCCACCTCTG
>JANHGB010045530.1:0-31497 GCA_026283785.1 Coracopsis vasa | reverse complement strand
GCCGCAGCCCTCGGTGGGGCCGAGCTGGATGCGGCTCCGCTCCGCCCCTGGCTCCCCACACCGGGCAGCGGCCCTCAGGTGCACGGGGGGCATTGACTGAAGCCCTCCGCGCTTTACCGCTTCTCTCCGCGTTTTTAAGTGTGAATTTCACGTTATTTGCGGTGTTTCTCAGTTCTGCGTCCCGAGTGGGAGCCGCCACCGTTCGCGCACCGTCGCGGTGCTGTGTTTGGCGTTAGAGCTGTCGCTGGAGTGGCTGTGGCCACGTACCCAGGAAGGCATCTCTGAACTCCTTCCCCAACGCGTGTTCAACGAGCGCCGTTTGCCTCCCGGTGCACGCTCACCCGCTGACAAACCCTCGGGTAAACTCCGTTCTCCCTCTCTTTCCACAGCCAGTCTCCGAGTCCCGTCATGGATACCTTCTCCCAGCCCGGCCTCCTCAGTGTCATTGCAGGAGTTGCCTGCGGTGTGTGCCTGGGATGGGGCATTCGGGGAAGGTTCTTCCGGCAGCCCTTGGTGGGAGCCAGCGCGGCCGGCAGCAGCACCCTGGGGAGCGAAGCCATGGGCGAGTCCGGGGAGTTCAAGATGGTGCTGATCGTCCGCAATGACTTGAAGATGGGGAAGGGCAAAGTGGCAGCACAGTGTTCCCATGCCGCTGTTTCTGCCTACAAGCAAGTGCAAAGAAGAAACCCTGAGCTCCTGAAGCAGTGGGAATACTGCGGACAGCCAAAGGTGGTCCTCAAAGCTCCGGATGAGGAGACACTGATCCAGCTCCTGGCTGATGCAAAACACCTTGGGCTGACTGTGAGCTTAATCCAAGATGCGGGTCGTACTCAGATAGCTCCAGGCTCCCAGACTGTCCTTGGGATTGGACCGGGACCAGCTGATGTGGTAGATAAAGTTTCTGGTCACCTAAAACTCTTTTAAACTGGGGACCAAAGAAGTCTGAATGCATTTGTATGTAGTGGTATGAAGGGATAAAATCCAGGTTTATGGATTTTTTTCCCATGTGTTCTCTCATTATAAATAAAATAACCAGGTTTTGTAAGAGATTCATGTTTGCAAATCACAAGTTTCTCCAGCTTTTCTTTTCCTCATTCTAAGGTGGGTAAGAAGATGTTGGGCTCAGTGGGGTTGAGGGAAGTAAAGTCAGCAGCATTTTTGGTACCCATAAGAAGGAACTCAGTACACTGACTGATTTATGCAATTGAAGATTTTATTCTGGGTTAGTGGCTGAAGAGAAGCATTAGTGAAGTTTAAATTAATTTGTCCCATGTGCTAAAATGTCAGGTTCCTCCCCTCTACCTTAATAGAAGGGGTTTTTGAAGAGAAATTCTTTAATTCGGAAAAGATAAGCTGCTGTAGCAGTTAAAATTGACCCATACAACTGAGGGTATGTAGCCAACTTCCTGTGCAGTTACTCATAGAGTAACTGATGCAATAGCTTGCAGCCAAGTTAAACTGGTTTTGCAACCCAGACCTTAACAGGCTGTAATTAGGTCTGGGGAACAGCTGTAAGCCATGCGCCTTTCTGGATCTGTCCATGCAGCTGCTGCACTTGCAGTAATCTGCACGCAGTCAAACTAAGTTCTAGGCTGAATAAGCTCATATAAACAGCTTGTCCTGCAGGGACTAAATTAAATCATGTTTTACTTGGGATTAACAGGTTCTCCTGGGCATAAGGAAGCACTCCATCACAGATGGTGTTGGGCAGAATTCAGAGCACACTGATCACAGCTCTGCAAATCCACTCTGTGGCTCCACTGTAGCTTAAACATGGTAAAAGGCAGGTTCCCTGCACTTGTAATTAGGGGGACTTTGAGACAGGTTTTGAACAAAGCTGTTTTGTGAGAATTCTGCACTTTCACAGTCTTTCAGCCATGTCTTACAGCTGAGTACCTGTGAAATAGGGTGTAAAAGAAAATAGAAGGATTTGCCTCCAGATTTACAAACCCAGAGGAGGTGAAATGCAAGCACAAGCAAGTGTAACAAACAGAACAGGTTTTTATACTGCACCTCTTATTTAGACATAATACTTTTCAAAGACTGAGACTATTGACTGTACACTTCTGCTCCAGACTGAACAAAAGCCTACAGGCACTTAGAGCCTGTGGCAGGTGAATTGCCCCCAGGTGCCAACACCCACCATTACACTGCTGCTGCACTGACAGGACCCCAAAACCTCACTTCAGGTTTCACAGGAGCAAGCAGGAAGGGGATGGAGCTACAAAGCTGGAACCTGACACTGAGAATAGGATGGCTCCTGGTTAAGAGACAGAAGTGCCTACAGCTACCACAAATAGGGCTCATTACACTCAAATATGACAGTATTCATAGAGAAACATTTAAGTCAATTTTATTTGAAGCTAAATATGTTTAAGGCAACTTACATACCTAGAACATGATCTCAATTTAACTGACACACCCTACTACAGTCCTAATCTATCACCTGGTCAAATATGCTGTAGTTGGCCACAATGCAGCCAACTATTGAAAAGTGCTATTTTCTTCTCTCTGGCATAATCTTTCTATAGAAAAAGCATTACATATTTTCTTGTATCACCCCTTCAGTGCAAGACACCACTACCGGTCTCCATTGCTGCTCTTCTAATGGCCCCTCATACCTTTGAATGTATGCACTTGCATGTCCTGTACTAGCACTGTAATACTTGGCTCGAGTTTGAAGGTCCTGGTTGAAGACAGTAAAGTGAAGCTACCACTATGCAGCATGTCCACAGTCCAGTAATTTATTTTTAAACTGAGTAATTTCAAATTGCACAAACAAAACTGAACAGCAATATGCTTGAATTCTCTCTTCTGTACACTCAAAACAGTGATCTAAAACACCACAATATCCAACATACACAAACCTCAGGGCAGGGTTAGTAAATACACAGATTGGAATCATGGTGCTCTGTTCCTGAATGGAATGTCCCACAAAAGCACAGGATACAGCACAACATAAGGTCATCTGTTACATATGGAGTGAGCAAAAAGACACTAGCATTTTCTATATGCGTAACTGGAAAAACCTGCATAGGTTAAGAGAAACAAAATCCAACCAACTTGTACTCATTTTAAGTCAGGCAAGGTTGTCTGTACGCATTTTAAATTCTTTTAGAGCTATGCAATCCAACCAAGGTAGGATATGCTGATTAGTGTTGTCTCTTGTCAGCGGTCTTGCAAGGTCAAATACAATCTTCGCTTTAGCTTTCTCCGAATATACAGTGATACTTATGCGTTTAGAATAGACAGTACATACTGTAAGCTGCTCACATACAATGAACTTAAGATTCAATATTAGAGTGTAACACTATAGAGTGCAAATCAGAATCTTCACAATAGACTTAATGGTAATAAGCAGTCCTGCAAAAGCCCACTTGAACAAAGTCGTTTAAACTATTCCCCTTTTAAAGTCTAAATGACATGGAATGTGAAAAAAGATTTAACATAAGTGATTCAAATAGTTTGCGCTAGAAAAAACAGTCCTTCATGAAGTAAAGGTTACAAGAACACGAGGCAGAACTCTTGCTTTTCCCTGTTATGAGTTAAAGCGGGGAGGGACGGTGGAAGTTTCAGTAAGAAAATACACTAGCTCCAAACTGACTTGTGCTGCATCTCACATGCTGTACCCAAAGCCAGGCTGCGGTTGCCCATATGGAGGTGCAGTGTAGCCATAGCCAAAAGGTGCTTGTGGAGGAACTGCGACACTGGGTCCTGCTGTCAACATTAGCTGTGGCTGACCTGGAAGACAGAATGGATTCATCTTTATTCCCTGGTACCAAGAGATCAGCCAGCAGAATGCCTGCAACCTCCTTGTAGACATTTGTATGCTTAACAGTAAGTCCCTACTGACCTGGTTTGGGGTCCTCAGAAGCCGGAATGGGCATTTCCCCACAAAACCTCAGGATGACAGATTCTACAGCTAGAAATACTACACTGTGAAGTACCTGGACACAGATTCTTGAAGTCTGGGGCAAGTAGTTTAAGTTCTTAGACATCTGATGATGAGAGAGAAAGGAACAGCTTCCTGCTCCTTAAGCAGTGAGTTCACCCAGTCCCAGAGTCAGTCTGGCTCTTAAAATAGCACTTCCTGCTCCAATTGCGTTAGTAACTTTGCCTTGCTGAAGGCCAGAGCCCTGTGCTACAGTGAGCCTGATGCAAAGGCTTGATCCCTGCAGTGCTAAAGCAGAGACACCTTCCAGAACATTCTCATAACCCGCATTCACTACTTTGGTAAGTAGCTGATAGTCAGACACAATTCAGTAGGTCAGCCCAATAGTCTGCAGCTATTATAGGGTGGGCCAGGACACAGCTCCAGACTGGTTCAGCCTTACAGTAGGCAGCAGCCAGACATTTTAAGAACATTAAGTGTGCACAGACAACTGTCGCAAGATTTTCTGCTTTAACAGACAGTGTCAGCCGGATTAATTGTCACATTAGGACTCAGAACTAGGTTTTGTAACATCAACACCCTGTGGCTTTATAGCTAATATTCCACACTTCTTGTACTGCTTCATGGTGTGGAGACTAGAGCTGTCAGCTATACAGCAAAGGCTCTTTCATCACTGGATAGAATTCATATTCTTACTAGAATTAGTGGGATAACCTCAATACAAAGGAAACATCCAAGACAGACAAAGCAAGTTGAGCAAGATTCAAATAACGCACTTGCTAGAAGTCAGGAATTATACAGCTTCTGTACTTCTTTCCTTTAGGAAGCATTTCTTTAATAAGGTAGCACTATCTTAAGTCCTGCGGCTCATAAGCTGCTGCTACAATTGGATTAGAGTGGTACTTTATCCAGTATTTTGGAACACATTTCTTTAAGACTTGATTTCACACGAAGAACATTCCCATTTCCAAGGATACCCTTGGAAAAGCCATAACTAGAAAAGTGGTGCTTTTAAAGCAGAGCACACTACTGACAACACATGAACTAAAGCATTACCATAAACAATAGGTTGTGTTTCTGTAGCTTGCTCCTCTTCCTTTCTCAAAGACTCTGATGCATCCAGTTTATCCACCTGGAATGGAAACCAACAGTTAAAAAAACTCTTCTAAGAAGAGGTACTTATTCATGGCAGAGAAGTGGAAAAGCCTTAGTGGTATGTTAACACCCATCAAGAAAAGGAGACCATTTATAAGTTAAGATCAATTCAAGTAGCAATGTTGGTACTGGTGCAGTCAAGATTGTCCGTTCCCTGAACCCCTAATTGAGGGATTTGTGGAACTTCTTTGAAAGCTCACTCCAGGTTGAAGCTTTATATGAAAGGACTTGAGCTACTGCGACATCAGTAAACTCATCAGTCAGTGTGGCTCCAACTACTTCAAACCAACAGCCTTTGGACACAGATTTTAGCACAATGTCAGCTGGAGACCTTTGGTGTTAGAACAATTGCTAAGATAATGCCCAGACCTGGAGGAGTTTCCCTGAATATAACATCGAGGCAAAGGAATCCGAAGTTGGTATTTGTGTAGAGCAGACTGCAATAGCATCCGACATGTCACTTGAGCCTCAAGATTTCACTTTCCAAACTCATTCACTCATGCAATTTAAGTTCAAATGCAGAGAATGCATGTGTATAAGACTTGCTTTTTTCCACTCTAAAACTGTGTGGCAGTCAGCCTAAACCCACAAATACTCAACTTGCTTGAGCTTAATTCACAGTGACAAGACTAGCCAGCTTCCCTCTGCTGCACAGCAAGCGCCATTGTGCTGTTAAGCCCACCCCTAAAGAAATGCATGAGAAGAAACTTATTCTTGTGAAATATTGCTTGCTACTAAAACAAATCCAAGGACACTCAGCATTACTACAGTGTAAGGCAGGCCCTGAAACTGAAACCACAAAAAAAAATCAAGAATTGGTATTTGACCTGAGAGATAAGATTTAGAATTAAGTCAGAGACAATCATGCCAATTACTTTTTAAGACAGTAAGACAACTCACAAACCAGATTCATCTCTCACTTCATTTCCTTAACAAAGGAGTTTGAAGACAGGTTTCCTGCACTTACACAGGGTCAGCATTATTTATTCAGCTACACTAGCATTCATGAGTTGAACAGTTTTTAGCTTAACTGCTACATTAGCAAATACTTGCAGGCAGCTCTAATGGCTTTCTTCAGGTTAGTTGTGAGTTACAACATGTGTTCCAAAAACCTGTTAATCTGTAACCTCAATTAGAGGCATACGTCCAGGAAGTGGCATAAGTCCTGAGCTTTATGAGTTCATTCATTGACTGGGCTTTCACAAGCCTTTTTGTTGCCTCACACCAGTATCTGGCTTGCTGCTCTCAAAGTGCACAGGAGTGTTTGCCAGTGCTTCAAGACTCATTTCCAGGCACCATGCTGAGAACTGCGCTGTTTTTAAGTCAAATAGCAACACACTGAACACAGAAGCACAAGTTTAGAGATGCAAATCCAAGGAAAATGTGCAGAGTTTGCCACTAAGCAGAGGCATTTGGCTTACACACACTTGGAAAGTCCCCAGCCCAGGACATTTAACGCAGTTTTGATGCCTCCCCTCAGAGCTAAACAAATATTGACAACAATAAGCGCAAGTTTGAAACCAGCCTGCAGGATGGTTTTTACACCACTTGCTTGAGCATCACCAGGTTCAGTACCCTACACACTTGTAGCAAGAGTGTTTTAAAGGCTTTTCCACAGGGACTGCAATAAGCTGCAGAGGAAAAGTAACATGCATTCAATGTTATTGTGTTATGTGTGCATGAAAAAGAGGCAAAAGTACTGAAGCAAGAGTGAGGTCTGAAGATGACTGCCATACAGGCTCCCCCCAAAAAACCACACGCAGCCCACAGCAATGCCTTGTAGCTTAAGGAATAGTGGGATGTAATTGCAATGACTGCTACACATGCGTAGTCTATGCAAACACTGCAGTTCAGTTACCTTTTTTCACACACACGCTTTTTTACTGCCTCACTT
Organism: Coracopsis vasa; assembly: GCA_026283785.1. NCBI lineage: Eukaryota > Metazoa > Chordata > Aves > Psittaciformes > Psittacidae > Coracopsis > Coracopsis vasa. The sequence continues at coordinate 24,556 of JANHGB010045530.1, read as the reverse complement.
ACTAGCTGCCGAAGGACCTTACACTACGCATTTTAGTCAGGTTAGCCTTGAGTTCCAGTGGTGTAATTAGACATCTTGTCACCAAAAAGCAGTCTGCATTTAGTCCATCTTCAAGCTATTGGTCACTTTGTTCGTCCTTTACTCCACCACATTAATGGAAAACTCAACACTAGGGCTGACCTCTGGTCTAAGGAGAATCAGAGTGGTATTTGCACAGAAACAGATGGACAGAAACCTAAGAGATTTGTCCTCTGGAAGGGCAAAATTGCACAGCAAAAGGCAAGCTTCAAGAGCAATAAGCTTTTTGTTTGGTTTGGTTTTGTGGTTTTTTAAATGAGGTAGCAAGAGAAGTTTAGTGAAGCTGAGGGGCTTGGAAAGCAGTCTTCTTTGCACAACTACAAGAAATTTACTACAGGGAACAGAACCATAGACTTTGTCTAACAGCTGAAGTTTTAAGTTGCTACGTGAACTAGAGCACCATGTGGATTAGGCTAGCACCGGAACTGGACACCTGAGTGAGGAAGAGTGAAGAAGTCTCTTCTGAAGCAGCTAGTATCTACGCTGCCTACTATCAGCACGCATTAGTAATGATCAGAGATCAGAAACTGGATCACAGTCCTTAAACTAGCAAATGCCATACTGATTTATGGTTCAGACACAGTGGTGCAAGACTTAATGATTTCTTATTGTAGGAGGTTCTTCCAGTCAGATTGATTGTCCAATAACAGCACTTATGTATCCCTTTGATACCAAGTTGACTGTGATCCAATTGATCACCTGTACACCCTTCCTGAGGCTCTATTAGCTCATCAGTAGCAAGTGAATCTACTTTTGTCCTACAGCACTAGCTACTTTTAGAGTTAAACAATTTGCATATGCTTTAGTGATATTGTTTGGGGAAAAAGCAGTAGCAGCAGTGTAGTAAACATAGGAAAGAAAAAAACTCATGCAGAATCCTTAGACTTAGTCCTCCAGACTTAAAGATGGAAAACAAGAATCAACTTTCACCTTTTCCTTTATTGCATCAACCTGCAAAGGAATTCAGAAGGTGCAGCTTAGAAAAATCAAATTCCATATTTAGCATATAAAAGGTAGAAACAAAAGCGTCAGGGAAGAAATTATTAAGGTACAGGTGAGTAAAACCAAAGATACACCAGAAGTATCTGCTTTAGAAAGGCAGCTGTTTGTTGCTAGATCTTACTGCATTGATTTCATTAGCTATACTACAGTTATAGCCTAATCCTTTAAAGATTAGTATTTCATGACCTGCTAAGAATCCTACCCAAGACTACTACTCTCAAGGGAAGCCTAGTATTAGTTTGGTACATCAGGCATGTCTGACAAGCAACGTTACTGCTTAGATAGCTCCCCACCTCTCCCAAAATACAACATTTAAGGATAGCAGATTGGCTATAGGATTACCGAGTAGTCCTGCCTTCAGCCAGGCAAATCTTCTAGATAGGCACTCTAGTCTTCATTGACTCAAGCCTGAGTTAAGCTTTTACTTATCACAGAAGGAGTCCTAATCATTAAGGAATATATTCCAAAAGCTTCAGCTGGACAAATCTTGCTAGCAACACTTGGTATCTGGCTCAGTCTGTCAGAGCATTACCAAGTACTTTCCCCACCCTAAGTTGCTTCAAGCAAAAGCTGAGTTGTAATTAGTGCCATTGAGCATCAGAGCCACATTTTAGAGTTAAATGCACAGCAGACCAAGTTAACTCAAGATCTAGCTATAACGCTTTTTTTAGTATACAGTCTAGAATTTAGTTAGAGCTAGGATTCCTGACTGACACAGTGTATGAAAAGCCTAAATCCTGGAGCTACTTTAAGACACTGCCCATGGTCAGGCAAATACTACTGATGTAGGTTCTGTAATTGGTAGATAGGGTGGAGTCTGCAAGTGTTTCAGTCTCCTAGAGGGCGAAGTCTCTCCCCAGATGGACTGAAAAATAAGGGTGGACATGGACAGACATTTGACAAAGCCCAAATCAACGTTAGTAGCAAGCAGACAGTCTCAAGGCATAGACCACAGTGACTAACAAGCTTTCAGCACTGGAGAAGCATATGCTCTTACCTTGGTCAAGTATTCCTTCATGACCTGAATGAAGTATGGCATGGCAAAGTCCATGATGTTGTGCCTCCACGCTGTTTCCAAGACAACATCTGGCCTTAGGAGATCATAGCAAGTGAAGAGACAAGCACCAAAGCATTCTCTCTTGTTCTCCTGCAAGAACCACTGCAACAACTCTTCTGCCAATTCAGTATCTTTGGATTCTGAAGCATACTGCATTGCATCCTATAACATGAGAGAGACTGTTTAGCCTCAAGTACCACAGTACAATCACCAATACTGATGTGGCATTTAACTAAGCTGCAATCTGTCACTGACATTAGCAGAGAGGAGACAGTCTACCTGCCCATCTACTGCCCCTCTGAAGTAAGATTTGCCAGATTAGAAGCCACCTAATGGCATCCAAGAAGATGCAGCTTCACTAAAAAGTCACAGGTCTCCAAACAAGCCAAGTATGCTAAAACAGACCTCTGTGGTGGTCTCACCTTATACAGTCTGTCTTTCTTACAGAGCTCTACACTCTGTTTCCAGCGATTGTTTCCTTTGAAGAGATAAGCAGCAATCCTTCGGAACTCTATTAGCTCATGTTTCTCCAAACGTTGAGCAAGAGAAATGTTGTCAAAGTTGTCATAAGCATCTATAGAAGTCCTAAGAGCCTAAGCAGAAAAAGAAGTTATTCACACCTCAAATGTACAACTGCATCCACAAAAATGCGAGCATTTTCCATACAACTTAATTCTGTATTCCTGATTCTAGGAGGATAAAGTATTCTAGCCAGACCTGAAGAGATTTCTGAGAAGCCAGTGTTTGATATACATGTAGTTTAGGATGTTCCAGTTTGTGTTTTCCAGTACTGATTGCTGAGGTTAAGAGCCTCTGAATACCAGACAGCTGTTCTCCAAAACCAGTAGAACTAGACATCATAACTGTCTACGCTTTCTGTGAGTTTCTTAGCATCCACTTTTTGCCTTACATAAGAACTCATCTATCACACTCAGAGCAGCCAGTCTATCCCCAGAGCCCAAAAAGGTCTCAGAAAGCTACTAACAGTTCTCCACTTAATCCTTGGCTAGTCACCACTAGTTCAGTTTGAAGTGTCAAAGAAGGAATTCAATACTTAAGGAATTCAAGTTCAGCAAGCAGGTAAAATCTACTGAAAATGAGGGAGAAACCTGTGCTTCCAGACATCACAGACAGAACATTAGGTTAATACTGACACAGAAACCAGCTCGAGTGGAACTTTGCAGTTCAGGAATAACTGCTTCTGTTATGCAGAACATACAGCATGCAAGTCGGTACCTGTTCCAGGTACCTGTTTCAAGATGAGACTTACCTGGTAGTCTTCTTCAATAATGAAAAGGTTGTTCAGGGACTCGTTCACCGATTTGTTGTTGTGATTTTGAACAGAGCGCAGGTAAGGTTTAACCAGTGGTAGCTGTTTAACCTTCAAGGAATCAGGTAGATAAATTTAAGTCAAGATTAACTTTTTGTAGAGGTCTCCCAGCATCCTCCCTGAGAGACAGTGAAGTAGCCAGGTATTTTAAAGTGCCACTAGAGCTAAATACTTTTCCAGCTGTAACTTTTTCTTTGATTTGAACAGTAGGAAAATTACCTTTGTGAAAAAGGTGACAGCACGAGTGTGGTCAAGTCGAGGAGACAACACCATCAGCAGATCATTGAGCAACAGAGGTTTAAATTCCAAATAGAACTGAACTGCCTTGTAATACAGTTCCACATTGGCCACCTAGAGATGAGTAAGGATGCACATTCAGAGCAGAAGCATAATTGTAGAGAAATTCAAATGAAAGACAAACAATCTTAGATATTCCAGCACAACTCAGCCACCCATCCAAGACTCATTCTTGTCTCTAGAAATCTCTTTAGTTACTGTAGTTTACTTGCTTTGAAATTGTGTGGTAATATCAAGAGCTTTGAAATTTAAACAGGCTACTAGTGAAGGAAAAAGAACTGAAGCACACATAGTGAAAGGAGGCAAAGGTCTTGCTGAGTAATACCTTTGTGATGATATCTTTGAACTGGCCTTCTTTCCAAGCATCTGTTGGGTGATTCATCATTGTGATTATGGCATTATCATATTCTTCATACTTATCATACAAGAACACCAGTTCAGCCCAGAGGTGGGCTTGTTCTGCAGCTCTCAGAACCTAAGCAAAACGCAGACCAGAAATTCCAGTTAATGTGTATTGCCATTAGTGTCCATCAGTGCTCAGGCTTTAGCACTATTACTAATCCCAAGAGCAGCTACTGCAAAAGCTAAGGTACAGGCAACCCCAACAGATGTGTTTTAATTTAAGGCCTCAGACTTTCACCTTGGGGATGTTGACTCTGGACCAGAACAGCTCCAAGTGCTCCCTCATCTTCTGTGGCTTGAACTTGGAGTAGAGAATTGCTAGCTCTGTAAACATCCCCATGTGTGCCCGCTCAAGTCCAAGTGCTGCTTCCAACATAGTTATCAGCTCTTCAAAGTAGCCACGATCCTAAGACAGAGATGTCTCATGTTAGGGTTAGGAACCAACCTTACTACATTTCCAGTTTTCAACAGGGTTATCATGAAAGAATTTAGACTATGACCATAAAACAGGAGTTAGCCTAGTTACCTGGTAATAGTTGATGAGCTCTTCCAACTCATCTGCATGCACTACAATATGAAGTCCACACAACTGGGCCAGGCGGAACTCTTTTCCGTCAACACAAGCAAAGCAGACCTGGAATTGACAATTGTATTATTGCTTATCATCAAAGCTTCTGAAGAGGCTACAGCTCTGAAGTCCCTTAAGTTATTCAATCAGTAAGCTTACCTCTTTCCATGTGCGAGTGCTGTTTGCTTTCCTAGCACCATCCACAGCTGCCTGGTATTCACCCAGGTGAACCAAAGTTGAGGCTAAACGGCCAAAGTTGGACACATTGTTATACAACAGCTTAGCTGCTTCATACATCTTTTCATCGTAACAGCGATCACCAACCTACAGGAGAACATAACCAGGTTATTCTTGCAGCTTTTCAGTCAAATGCTTACATAAAACATGTAGTGTTCAAGCCATTACCAAAATGGAAACATCTTCAAAACCCAAGAGAGAGAGAAGTCCCGACACCCCTGTGGTTAGCAAGGCCTAAGGAGCCTGCTGCTGTGATTCAGCAAAACAAACTCAGTCTCACTCACTTGCTGGATATGTGCATTGTTGGGTCCATTGATAAACTCCTCTAGCTCTGCTAGACGGTTTGTTTTAGCAAGAGCAAAGATCAATTCTGTTTCCACATATGACTCCCGGGCCTTCTTGCGTGCCATCTGGAGATACTTCACCAGCTCCTCCCAGTTTCCTATGAAACAGAGCTCGGAACACTTACTTTCCTGCCATTCAGAACACGTGTGCTGAAGCTCTACTACCAGTTCTACCTAGTCTAAGTATTTCCGCAGCTATTCCCCAACAATCAAGACTAGCCTTCATACTGCACATACTACATTAGATTAATAAAGTCACCTTACAGCAAGCCTAACTAAAATCCTGGTATTCAACATCATGCAAAGACCTGCTTAGTAGCACCTGCTCTGCCAGAAGTCTCCAGCTAGCTAAAGAAGGTAGTTATAAGCCCACTGATTATCTGCAGATGGAATACGCTATCTTTCCCTCTTCTCACTTAGGACAGTTTTTGAAGAACCAGATTCCTCTACTTGCATCAAGACACAGATTTAGTAAAACTGCGGTTTGAGCAGGCCATGCAAAAGAGCTGAGCAACACCAAAAGCAAGGCTTTAAATAAAATGTAACCATACCACTGGCATTGGCAGCTTGAACAACTTCCATGTACGAGGAAGGATCATCTGCTTTTATATATGAATCAATTGCTTCCTTTACCATCCCCTTCTGAAGCTGTGCTTTAGCCAGCTGACTCCATACAGCAGGCTCATTGCAGCGTTCAGCAAATTCATACGCACGATCCAGGTTGCCAATATGCTCTATTAATACCTAAAGAAAGGGTTACCATCATCAGCCACTATCTATAAAGGTCAGTTTTTACAAGACACTGAGCTGTGGTTTATGTTAGTCCTTCAGTGGATCCACAGCTGCTTTTAAAACAAGAGCTACTCTATACAACCCACGCAGCACGAGTGACAGTAGGCTTAAAGTGTCATGTACTAGAGGATTTAATACAAAACATTTGTTCTACATCAGAAGAGAAAACACTGAACAGCTTTGGGCACTTTGCTAATTGGTGTTAAGTACTCAAGTCACAGGTTAACAGCAAAGTCCTTGTGTGAGGATGTACATGTCACAAGGAGATACTACAGACTGATGTTTTTCAATACCTGTACAGCTGATGTGTTGACATCAAACTTCCTGAAGATAGCAAACGCCTCCTCGAAAAGCTCATTGCTAATAGCTATATTGGCTATGTCTGGAGCATCATAGTTATCCAGGCGATTGATGTATTCCATGACACGGGTGCGATCAGCCTTAATAGCTGTGAGAATGAGAAGGTTCTGCAGATTCCTAAACAGAAAGAAAAATATTAGTACATGTCAAAGTAATGAACAGAAATTCACCCTCCCCTCCAGAGAAGGTATTAGTTTCTTTGCTGTTCCACATTACAGCAATTTAACACCTGTACCAAGTATAATTTCAAGTTTCCCAAGACTTAATTTTGACTTTACACACCTGTGCTCACTGAACACAGAGTTATCAAGAACTATTTTCTCCAGCAATTCAATAAGCTCATTTGGAAGATCTGCAGTCATGAAGGCCTTCACAGTAACAGAGACTTCCTCAGGGTCCTGTGTCTCTGACAGTGCAGTCTGTACAACCTGTAGGCAGAGTCAAGGCATTGACACATCAGCTAAGTCACATGCTAGCAAGTCAGGTTGGGACAGCAAAGGATTTTACTGGTTTGTCAGTTATACCTGGTCAATCAGTGGTCTTCTGTAAGGGTTGCTTTCCAGCAGGACACTGGCCCACAGTTCAGGGTCCTTACGACGAACTAAGTAGCGGGAAAGACTTTTGAAGAGGGAGTTCTCATTGCACACCTAGCAAATGGCAAAGTTTATTCAGAGTGCAGTCACAGCTATTGAGCCTACAGTTGATGAGCTAACTGTACTGCAACATTAAAGAAGCCTGCCTGAGATACATGCTAGAAATCTCAGGCTTTGACACTTAGATTAGCTTCCCATCCTAGGATGGCGAGAGGAGTCTCCCAATTCTTATTAAGTTGCAGAGAGAGATTAAATAGCTATCTATTCTATGAGAAATTACTAGTTCCTAGCTTAAAGCTTTTTAAGCAAATAAATGCTTTTAACAGTCTGAGCAATCCACATCCAATTCAGAGCAATCCACATCTATCCCATGATACTCAGGTTAGAACTTAATGCATAAGACAGCTGTGTTGGCATACATACATTGATAAGTTCCAAATCGCATTGTCCACGCTCATAAGCCACACAGGCCAGGTGAGGGTCCCTCTTTTCACAGTACTTGCCAACAACACGACTATCATAATAAGGATTCTCACGCAGGAATCTTTCCGGGTTATTGTTGCTATCAATATATATTTTGGCCAATGCATTGTGAGTCGCAGGCTCTTCACAACCCTCATGAATTCTTGCTTCCAGCCAGGGCAGAAGCAGTTTCAGCCTAGAAGGAAGGAAATAGGTTTCACATTAGAGAGACTGAGTGAATAAACAAGTATCCACTTGCACAGTATCATCACTATAGAAGTCAGCTTTAGTATAGGACAGTCAGTAACTAAGAGTTATGGTACTCCATTTTGACCTGAATTCATCATTACATGGTGTAACTTTCTGACACTGTGAAGAGCATCACATGCCAAAAACTATAAGCTGGATGCTGCTTAACGGAGATCCACACATCAGGCAAGAAGTAAAGCAGACTTTTACTACTTGCCCAGCCAACATCAGTTTCTTGTTTTGTCAGTATTAGCCGTACCTCTGTAATGAGGGCATGCATGGACAGATGAGCAGTACTACTGTTACCAGTCTGGCAGCGTTAAGAGACTTGCGAAAGTTTAGTACCTGTTTCTCTTCTCAACCTCTGCAACAAGCTCATCAGTTGAAAATTGACCTCTCACTACAAGGATAAGGTTCTTTATCACATCTTCAGAGCAATCCACATCAAGCAGTCCCCCAATAACAACAGGTAGACGACTTGGATTCACCTAAATGGGATTATTTAAAGTCAGTGTATTGTCACACAGCATAGGCAGTCAATACTTATCCCTAGAAGTAGACATGAAGGCTGCTTGTTAAGATTCTCATCTTCCTGCCTTTACTCTCAGCTTCCTGAGGTTTCAGACTAGCTTGAAAGTCATTCTTCAGTGAACAGGGTTCATACCACAGTTCAGTGGCTCACTAATGCTCAGTCCTCACAGGAGAGATCCTGAGCAAGCCAATTTGTCCCTGCAGGAAGTATAAAGGAGAACTTTCCCACTCCCAAAATGCTGGAAGTTAAAATTACCCTAAGAACTCCAAAGTTATTCTACCAAGTTTCCTTCATCAACAGGTACATTAGGTGGGGTTATTGCCCTGCTTGCCTGAGGAATAAGAGGAGACCTGACTCATGTAAGGGCTACCTTTCCAGAGGCCACTAAGAGGTACCTAAATGATAGTCTCAAGTATGAGTTTGCAGAACTCTTAGAAGCGTAATACCTATAGTTCCATATAAATCTAGAAAGATTGATCAGTTTTATTAATTAAAGCCAAGGAATTGTAGCTTACCTTCTGTACATATATCTCAATATATTTTTGGAGATTATTTCTATACAAATACAGCACCAAGTCGTGGACAAAGTCAAAGCGATCACATACAATGATGAGTGGCAACTGGTCAGTGAGTTTAGCTTCCTATAAAGAGAAGAGCTTTAGTAATTTGGTTTTGTTCTTTGGCTTAAGCAGACAAATACAGTCACTTAAACTGTTAAAGCAGCTGAATTTGGAAAGCCAAAATTCAACACTCAACCAAATAATGACAACTTACTCTTCAACTAATTGTTTGCAATAGGTAGCAAGTAGGAGTACTCACACCCACTTCAGGGCCTACAGCAAGAAGCTTTCTGAAGTTTAACCCTGCTCTTTTGCATGGCAGAGTCCACAAAGTTTTACAACACATACAACTATTACAAGCCTAAGCTATAGACAGCATTTTTATTCGCCAGTGATGTTTGGTGTGCAGGATTAGCACTCTGGGATTTCAAAAGAATTTAACCAAAACTAGATTAAGTTGTGGCTCCTAATGTAATAACTATATGGCACTTGAAGTCAATTCTGTATATATCTTGTGATACCTTCTAACTGTGGATATAGACAACAGTAAGACTCCAGCTAGTAGCAGTAGTACTTAAATTGCTAATAAGATTAGGTATCTAAAAGCATTCCAACTTTCAGCATAAGATTACAATGATTACAGTACAGAAGCTTAGTCTATGGGGCAGACAGTATTCCGGATGCATTATTTCAGATCACTTATTTGAACATGCACATCCCAGAATATAATCCTACATGTAAATTACACTTAAGGACTTTACACAGGAAGGCCTGTACTGGGAGATTTACCTGGTACATGTCCTGCACATTCCAGACATGGAACAGCACAAAAAACAATAGCTTTCATCAGGAATTTGACAGCTTGATAACATATCTTAGGTGGCTCAATCAATTGACATACCTTACACCTCAGTGACACCAGGCTATTGTTATGGAATTCTCATTTGAAGAGTTTTGCCATCTTCAGATATGATCAGCAAAATCTAAGACTATGCTATGTAACCAACAAACACGAAGGCAGGAAATGTTCCCAGATAAGTTTTTCCCTCCCACACTGTTTCTCAGTTATTCCTAGCAGTGTTGTATTTGTTAATAAGCTCAGCACTAACAGCAAGCTATAGAATCTGAACTTTGAGCACACAATCTTCTTTCCACTCTTCAGAAATGTTTCAACAATGCTCCAAATCCTAGCAAGTCAGTTATGTACTTACACTGACTGGCACATCCTAGCAGAGCTGAAGTGTGGGTCACTTGGCTGAAATTTCAGCAAGTACATACAGTGAGATAGATCAACCCTGAACTCTGAAAGCATTTATGGAACTGATTTACACAATTCATTTGTTGTTTCTGTAGCTGCTCAGCTGAAGCTGATTACACTGTAAATAAACATTAAGTTATGAACTCATTTGGCATTATGGTTGTTCTCAACCTCCAAGTAACCCATTTCCTACTTTATAGCAGACATCTGCAACAAGTTCTAGATGAGCTGGTGCTATTATTACAGGTTGGGAGTTCAAGCTAGGTTAACCCTATTAAGAGCAGCAAGGACCTGATCTGACAGCTTCTCCATTTCTTAGATATTATTCCAGGTTCAGGCTTTATTAAGAGGTACTGCCAGCATGGTAGATACCTTTACTTTAAAAGGACAGACAGATCCTTAAGCACAAAGATTAATACTCATTTGTATTTTCACACAGCTGCCTCATTTCACTGATGACACACACCATGCTTTATCAGAACCCCAAACAGGCCAAGACAGTCCAATGCTACCCAAACATTACCTTGAGGAAATTTTTAACACGTTCTGGATCATAGCAGTTGCTCTCCCTGCAGATTCTTTCCACTTCTTTTATTTGTCCTGTCTTGCATGCAGCTTGAATATACTTGAAGTGCACATCTGGATCCTGGCTGAAGTTTACAATAGAGCCCAGGAAATAAAACAAACCTCGGAGGGAAACAATCAACATGTTATTCTGCTAAAGCATTTGATTTGGATCACTACTAGCTTTTAAGCAAGGCTTCCAAATTAAAATACATGAAAATTTGAATCTGACTACTGCAGAAGTTTAAAAAATAATTGAAAAAGAAAGATTCAAGCATTGTAATTGTCTTAGGAACACAAGACTACCCTAGCTGAGTTGAGCTTCTTGTTGCTCCCCACATATTACACAGACTAATGTGTTACATGCAACTTCAATACCAATGTATCATCATCAATTGTCATAGGTCAGCTTTGTTAAAACATCCAGCACGTGCCTTCCATACACCCCACACACAGGAGGCAAGGAAAAGTTTAGGAAACCAGAACTAGTTGTGCCCAAAAGCTATCACCACACCTTTCACTAAAACACACAGTGCACAAGCTGCTTGCCATGACCCACAGAGAGAGTTCACTGAAAGCTGATGCCATATAATACTTGACTACTTTAGATAAGTGACAGCCAAGTCAGTCAAGAAAGATTCACTCAGCCACACATCTGCAGAGATTTAACCACCAACATACTGCCATGCTGACAAGATTACACACAACTAGTCTTGTTGAGAAACACAAAAGCCTGAAACCCAAAGACTACACAAATTTAAGATTACCACTTCGGACAGAGGACAAAGACCAGCACCTTCTTCAGTTAACTCTTTAGGTTGTCTACAGCTCCAAGCTTTTTGGTAACATTTCATAAAACCAAAATATGCAACACTGATCACTGGTGCCCCTGCTAATGGGGGAACTTTAAGGTTTAAGTCAGGTTTCAAGACAGTTTTCAGGCCTAGGTATTTAAGTTCAATATTGGCTTTCTGTATTTCAGCAAACAGTCCTTCATACACATCTGATGAGGTGAGCACTAGCTCCTTTTGCTAGAGGCAAGGGCACAAACTTACCTTCAAAGCTCTTGAAAGACTCAAACAGCTCAATAAGCGACTGTGTTGACAGCTGTTCATGGTATTTTGAAGCTACCTGGACACAGATCTGCAGGTTCTGACGAATGTTAGCAGACAACATAGCACGCAGACACTCCAGGGAGTCTTCTACCGATAAGGACCCAAAATAATTCACTAACCACTGCAAAGACACAAGAAGCCATTTCAGACCCAAGTAGAACACTCTACACTGAAGTCAAACGTAGACTCAGAATATTTGATCTCGTACCTCAGGATTGAGAAGATGAGTGTGCACTACTGCACGCTTGATGTCATATAAGTCTGTGAAATGTTCAAGTGCTCTCTGTAGCAAGCCAGCTTTCTCACACAGCTGAGCTATGTGAGCCCGGTCATAGTGAGTAAACATTTGGTTTCCCAGTATAGCATCTGCAACCTAGAAGGAATATTGGAAAGTTTCCATTTAGATCCTGACTTCTAGCACTTAATAAGGACCATAACACAGCAGCTAGTCTAGCCACAAGTGAGCCTGATCTAGTAATTCTGAAAGCATACCTGAGGTGCATGCATGAGGTTCATCTCAAGTAAACGTGTTTGCAGGGGGCCTTCCGAGGGACGATTATTCTTCAGTGCATCCAGCAAGAAGGCTGTACATTGCTGAATTAAATTATATTCCATGAAGACATCTACAATCTGAAAAAAAATTAAGCTTTATTAGAAGCTGGAAGCATATTTACACAAAGTAACATCAAGTGCAGCTTCCAAAGCCAAAGTCTTTATTTTGGCACTGCAATAAGCTATCATTTAGCATTCTTAAAAACAGGCAAGAAACAGCATTGTTCTGATAATGGAAATCTAAACTTGTAGTTGAAAAAAAAAATATATATATTTTCCTCTTTTTCTCATGATAAGAAACCACGCTCTTACCAATTTAAGGCCTTGAACTTAACATTTCATAGCAATAAAGTTACTTACTTGTGTTATGTCTGCAAGAGGCTCTTCATCTTGAACAAGCATTTGTGCAAACTGCTGTCCTTGATCAGGGCTGATTCTCATTACATTCCTCAGCAAAAAAATCCAATCTGGAGTATATCCAACCTGAAGAGATAATGAAAAGTAGTAACTCAACAAGAGCACACACCTTGTGAGATAGAGAGCTCAGTAAAAGCTACTGCCAGTAGTTTACACAACCCAGACAGGATTTCCTCATTTGGTGCATAGGGAAGTATGAAAGGACACATGCATGAAGTCTAGCAGTAATTACTCATAACAAAACATGAGGCCAAAGTAGGCAGTACGTAGACTTTCAGATTTCCCCACAATTCCTTTTAGTTACTTCAGAACATACACCAGTTATTCTTAAACATAGGACAGATGTGGCAATTTAATTTCCTCTCACCTTCTTAGCATACAAAACAATCTTCTGGACTTGTCCCGTTTCAGCAAAACACTGGATGACTTTGTTTGGTACGTTGGCTCTCAGATAGACACTAAGTGCTAGTGTAGGATCTACAGACTTTACAAGGTCTCCCAGCTCCTCTGAGCACTCCAGCTGTTTAAAGATATAAATACAGTCAGCCCACCCTGACCGTGCCATGCGATGCATTAATACCATCTTCCTCATTTGTCTTCCTTTCGAACTTTTCAACAAAACCCCAAAAATCAAACCATAAGGCTCATCTTGACAGCATCATCTGCCTCTTTCTGTAGTGGTCTAGTGGACTCTGCTCCCTACGCTGTTCTACAGGAGTCAGTACTGCATTTGTATAGCTAAAAAGAATCAGGTGATACATTATATCAGCATGTTTCTTCACCTAATTACAGAATGTAACCACAGCTCAAAGCATATGCAAGACAGTATCCAAAGAAGCCTGAAGTTGTTGGGAAAGAACAGGGGTTCAAGCAGCTTTCCAGAGTGCTACCCTGCTGTAATTTAAAGCAGAATGAGTGAAGCTCTTGGAATATTTGATTAATTCTCTTGCAGTAATGTGGGTCATAGATATAGGTAGAGTGAACATACTTCACTCAACTGCTTCATCGCACCAACACATTAAGGAGTTGAAGGGCTGAGTTTTCCGGGGAAGAGGAGGAGGCTGCCAAGCCAGTATGCCCCTTCCCTTCCAGAGCTCTAAAGAAATCTACCTCAAATTTACCTTATCTTCCTTTAACCATTTTTCCAAGAGCTGTTTGCGGCCCTGTTGAAGCACTGGTCTGCAGAGTTCCAGCGACTCGTACTTATTCAGCTGCCCTTGGTCAAGCAGAATGCCAAAGTATTGGAGTAAAGGGGAAGTCTGTCCTGGCTGAGCTGGAACACTCTGGAACCGGCGTATGGTGTCTGGAGTACGCAGGATTCCCTGCCAGAAATAAGAGATGCTTTTTAGTTTTCTGTTCAGCTATTGTGGCTTAGCAAGAGTTCCTCCAAAGAGCCGAGGTTACAAATGCTTGCCCCAGTGACACTGTTTGCCATCCCAGAATAAGTCAGAAGCAGTACAGTTGAACATCAGCTCAGACACTGCCTTCGAGATGTTCTAACGCAAGATGTGCAACAGCAGCCTATTGGACTTTCTTCAGCAGCAATGCAGATTTAAGTTCAGGCAACTTTCCTATAGAATTAAGACACCGTGTCCTTGCAAGCAAGCTCCTCTCATGTGAATTTAGTCTCTTAGTCTGTCCTTTTTATCCTGTTTTGGATGCAGCCCCAGCTAGAGGCTATCTTCTCAGAGACTTTAACCACTGGAAATGTTTACGTTAAGCCTTATAGACACTACTTCATTATTTATTCCTTTCCCTCTCTACACAGACTTCATACAAGCTTTAAAATCTTCCAGCATACACTCAGTACTCTCGGCACATAGCATACAGGTTCTTCCCAGGTACTTTAAGTACTACATTAGGATAGAAGCAGTAATGAGATTCCAGTCTTGCCACTTCGGAAATTCAGCAAGCTTTATTGATGCACGAAGCTTAAGCCAGTAAAGTTCAGCACTGTTCTGAATATCAGTCTATTACCTTTGGGGCATTAGCTGCCACTTTTGCTGCCTCCGAATAGTTCCCTTGCGCAAACAGTGCATTGAATTTTCTGGCGAAGAGTTCCTCAGCACCAGCCAGGTTGTTGCGGACAGCCATTCGTAAAGCTAGGTCAGGATTCTGCAGCACATTTGTGATGTAAGGAATAATATTCTCTTCTTCCACACACACTGAGAGCACCTGAATAAATCATCAAGGAAAATTTCCAGTTAATCCAAACATAAAGAACAAGGCACAGCCTAAGCTAACCTCCAAGAGCAAAGGTACAGCACACATGAAAACTTTTCATCCCTTGATAACTGCAGTCTTGCAATTTTATTTAAGAAACAGACCTTTAGTTAGATAGAGCCTCTAGATCCAAATACCGCATTAAAGGCAGAAAATTAAGTTAAACTGAGGTATTTACAGAGGTCAGAAATACAGGAATATAGGTACTGTCTTTCTGTAACCTGTACTCAATGTCTAAGCATAAACTAGGGACAAGTTTTCTACTCTGTACTACCCATGCTCAACAAACAACAATCTTTGAAATCAATTCAGTCTAAAGGCATAGCTGTACAATGTTAGTGGATGTACAGTGTTAGTTTAGATGTGTATGCAGATGAAATGGTAAATTTGGAGCTCAGAACACTGTCAGGCCTCAGATGTTCTGAGCACAGGGCTCAAACTTAACATATTAAAGACTTTCATTAGCATGTGCTCTGCAAGAGGATACAATTTGCACCAGAAGATGGGCATATTCTAACTCCATTCTCAACAGCAAGATAGTGCTTCGATTCACTGACTGCCATTACAAAACGCCCAAATTATGCAACCAGAACCAGAGTTGTAGAAGACATTAGAAGTCAGATAAGCTGCACTCCTGTTCAACTATCCACTACTACCATATTCCTTCTCCCATTAGTCTTGCTTGTTCATTTCTGGAATCTTTTATACACTGATATGAACCCTACAGTGTATCATTAAGGGCCAGTGCGATCAGCTAAACAAGTGGTTTCCCGGCCAAGCTTCCTTACTTGTCCCTTTCTGTTCACTCCAATAATTCCAGCTGTTGCTTCATGCTGCGCCGTAACAAATATGGTCTCTCCACTGATTCTGTTCATGTAGATACAGGTGCCAGTTTCCAGGTCATACAAGTGGATATAGCCATATTTTGTTATGAGAAACACAACATCGTGCTTGTCACTGATCTGCAAAACAGGCATAAGCAAATTTAGTATTGCACAAAACCAGTAAGTACTTCAAAGAATCAGCAGACAGCTGTGCCATTTCAGGACAACTAGAAGTGCTGTTATATTTTTACTTAATATTAGAGTACTATCACAGTAGAACAATATTTTATAAGCTTGACATACAGTTAAAAAAACATGAATACTTCTTCCATAAATAAGAACACACCGCCTTTGAATGCTGCCTCAGTCACCACCTTTGCTTAACACCACTGAAGCAGGAGCATTCCACCAGCTTAGCGCCAAGCCTCAGGTCAATACACTGGCCACCCAGCTTTCCAGTGCCCTGTTACAGTGTCACATTTCTCAAGAGAACTAGACTGGTTCTAGTCTCTTGTTTACAGCTGTCATACCTGCATGGCAACAGGAAAGTCATTTTGTGCTTCAGGAGGAAAGAAGACATCCACTGCTTTCTTTGGAAATGGCTGATTCCCAGTAGGTGGTGTGCCAACTTCAATGATATGGAGCTGTGCGATAGATAGGATTAGTCTGTTAGCTCTTGTACTTAATTTATGTAACAACAGATTCAACAATGAGGATACAGCAATTCTTTTGCTGCTGAGCCTTAATCCCAAGCTTATGCAAAAGATAAACTAAGTCAGTCTTCCTAAATATTTTGTGGCATACTATATTCACGTACCATAGATGACGGAAACAGTTAAGCATGATCTTTAGTTACTCCTAGCTACTCAGAAGTTTAAGGATTCAGTTAGGTCACTTTACACACACTCTTTCAACATGGTTATCATTCCACAGTGACAGTTCTGAGGATGTTTCTCTGAATCTAGCTTTGGTTTTACCATTTTAGCTGTCACAAAGTAGCTCACTTAATTCCACTGTTAGTATTAGACCACTAGTTACTTGTCACTAGTGTTTAATTTTTTTCATCCAGTAATTTGGAAATAAGTTAAGCCTGATACTGGGGATCAGCACCAAAGAAAGATTACAACAGCTTTTCCCTTAAGCTTAGCCTGTGAAGCCAAGAGTCACATGTTTCAAACAGCTAATTAGGCTGGCCATGACATTCCACTCCATGAGCTCAAAACAGCTCCTGCTACATCAGGTAGTCCCTGCTGCAAAGCTCTGTATGCACCAGTTTTCATACATATTAGACTGACACAGTCCTTCACTTTTTTCCTAAAGGCAACTTCGTGCATTAAACCACTTGTTTTTGTGGGAGCAGACAACCAGGGTTAGTCATTAAAGATTACAACATATTTAGAGCCAGTCTTACCTTACCCCCAGCCTGCCCTCTTACTGCAAAACAGAAGAGAGTAGATTCTTCAGCATTTCCTTCCATCTTGAACTGCGCAAAGCTAGCCGCATGTCCCTCAATTGGCTGTGACACTTTTCTATCCACAGAATAAAGCTGCATTGCTCCCACAACACGATTTTGCTACACAAGACAGAACAAGAGTCACGGATAACACACACTCTGCCAGTAATTTCATTTTAGTGTTGGTAAGTATGTTGTCATACCCAGCTGAAGTATCATGCCACACTTCGCTTACAAAGGCATCACTTAAGACTCTGAACATTGTACTATGCTTATACCATTACTGCAAGATTTTGAGTTATTTATGTTAATTATTTGAAGATTAAGACAAACATTTACATTCCCAAAGAAAGAACAAAACCCTATCAGTCTTGCTCCTATAGAAGGAGGAAACAAGACAAGCTGTGGGCTTCCATTGTAGGCCTCCCTGGTAGCATGGTACCTGCGCAGATATGCCAGTTAGCAGTAGCCATTTCTGCTTAGCATCAGTACGGTAGTTGATGATCTGGCAGCCAGCAAGACTAGAATGGCGATCAAACATTTTCACAGGCTGGGACTCCCCCTCCATACTCCAATGGTAGACTGCATTATCCGTTACAAGGGCAACAGTATTCAGAGAGATCCACTTCCAGAAGGTGACATCGTCTGTCATTGTATGAGCCTTCATTTTGCTCTTCATTTCAATGTTAAATATTTGAAGCGTTTTCCCAGCTAGAAAACACAACATTGTTAGCCAGGTTAGTTTCCACTTGTTCCTTCAAGCACCGGTTAAAAGTAGACAAGCTGCACTATGACATTAACCCCCCATGAATTCCTTCAGGAAAGCAGTCATATACTGGCAGTATCTTCAGTGACCAGCCATTACTTTTAACCAGACCACACTCCTAGAGCTAATTTTATCAATTTGTCACTACTGAGCAACCAAAACAGATGTGGAATACAAGTTGGTAGGCGACAAGAGCTTTAGCTACATGAACAAGTTGCACAATAGTTCATGTACATCAAGACCAAGCTACAATAATGCTGAGTCTCTTGAAAGTTATGAGGGCTACGCCAGTGCCATTAAAAACTATGTCCACATCTGTTTTAAGTATAAGAAAAGCACAACATGGAACAGTCAAGTTGGCAGAGAGCTTTCATAACTGATTAATTAACCAAAACCCTTGGGTTGCACTAATGGGATACACAGCTACCGCCTGCAAACCAGACTAACAAACCGCAAGGAAAGGCATCTAGTGACCAACACAAGCACTAGAAGGCAAGAGGAAAAGTTCTCCTAGTTACACAGAATGGTGCATGCATACATCCTGAACAGCCACTTGCAGAAATTTCTACCAGTTTTTACAACACAGTGGCATATAAGAAATTATTTTTTCCTGTTGAGAAGATAAGGAAGGTTCTGACCAACTTCTAGTTTTAGGAGACAGCTATTGAAGCACATGCTCATGTAGCCCAAGGTGAATATAAAAGACCACGTGAAACTAGGTGCAGGTCAGAATTTCTGCTGCAGTTACTAACTGTACTTGGCTTGATAAAGTCACAGTGCCATACAGGCAAGTGCCTTCACTCACCAAGGATTAGTTTAGTTAGAAGACATCATTAGGTCAGCTATTGACCTAAAATGCAGAGCCAGGAGTTTCTCCAGGACTTGGAGAAGGCTGTCTAACATAGTGTTACTCAGGCTACAGGCTAGCAGTTTGTTTCTGTATCTAGTACAGCTGGACCTCCAGAATGAAGGGAAATGACATTCAGAGAACATGTATTCTACATGCTATGCAGGGTATAAGAGGCAAAACTTAGACTTAAGTCAAAAGGGTCCATCCTGATTATAAAAAGCTTAAGGTCAAGATTCCAATAGCTTAAGTACACTCTGAATCTTAAGGATTTCCTTGTTTGGGAGGGCATGAAAAGCCTCTGAATTTCAGGCTTTCAGTTGCTTAACCACCACTGTTCAGCCATGTGCACCATAGATTTGAGCCATTTTATTCTGTTTCTTCTTGTCATAAGACACAAAATGAACTAGTACAGTCAATTGAAATAACTCACCATCTGCACACACAAGAAAGCATTAAAGTCGTGACAAAACAGTAGCACAGTTAAGTCAAACTTAGACAACACTGAATACATACATATCTTTTCATTAGCAATACATACATTTCTAGAGTGACAGAATTTAAGGCTTCTTGGGGAAAGACTGAGATTTCTAGAGATTCCAGAGGAATGCTTGTTCTCTGTACTACCAGAGATAGCAAGTTAGCTGACCTTGTGCTTTATTCAGCACACAAGTCTTTCCTGCATAGTTTAACTCTTCTTATCACTGACTGATATAATAAATATGCAGACCGGTACACCAGCCTCTTCCAGCAAGGCCAGACTAAGGCCTTCAGGAATATTTCCCCTCCTCCCCAGTCTTAGTTTTCCTCTCTGTAAAGAGAGGCTTAATTGACAGACCTTATACACTTAGGAGATCAGCTCTCACTTCCCTCTAGCATAATTCCAGAATTGAGACTCTTTAAAGCCTAGACTTCCCTTCCAGCTCTTCCAGCTCAGAAGCTGTGAGCATTCCGACCAAAGCAACAAAGCCTCATCCTAATGATGAGCAAATACCAGAAAACTTCAACTGAAGCTTACTGCCCAGCTGTCTTCAGAGTAACTTAAAACGATTTAAACTTGAGCTCCCACTAAGCTATGGAGAAGCAGTAAGGGATCCTCCCACATAAATTGCCTGAGAGACTTAAGTCAGTCATAAACTAGTCTTACAGAAAGCTCTCCATCCATTTCAAACATTTCTTTATCAAGACTTCCGTACCATACCTTTTAATGCAATGACTTTACTGGCAGGGTTCATGATAGCACTGTCAGCTGAAATTGGTCTTCGGATGGGGTTGCTGGGGTCATTCATGTCAATGATCACCACTTGAGCCTGTTCTCCTACTTTCTCTCTTATGCAGATGAATTTGTCAGACTCCATTGTCAGAGTGCTGAACCCAATGTTTGCTGGGTTGATGCCCAAATTTTGGAGCTGAAAGAGAAAGAAAAAAAGGTTTAGCATTATGTTACTGCTTCAGTACAGCCATGAACAGCTTTTGTGAAAGCCACAACAGATACAAGGCTTCATGCATCTTTTTCTGACAATAAAATCATAATACGCAAAATGGCAGGCACACAAATTCTTGTGCATGTTCAATTAAGCCCAGCAAGCTTCCTGAAGAAGCTCTTCAGCATTCAAATGCTTGATGCCTTGTCTTCAAGGTCCATTTACAACTTAACTTACTGTTTTGAGAACCCAACTTTTGGGCCCCTGATATGGTTTAAGGCACACTGAGCTTGCTTACTCCTGGTAGCTGTGCTAGAGTTGCAGCTTCAATACTCACTCTCACCAGCTTTGCTTCCAGAGTCCTAACTTACTCCATTGGGCTTGGCAGCTCCCACTATTTCAAGCTTAACATCACATGTGAGGCGAATGAGCTTTATCTTTATCCTTGTGGAGTTAAAAAAAGCTACCTGTGTAGCAATTAGCCTAGTCCTGTCTAGCAGCAAGGCTGTATACCACCCAGGAGGCAGAGCTAACATGACATGGATATTACTGAAATTAGAAATGGCTCATCCACAGCCATGCTTCACACAGAAGATAACCACCACAGAAGTAAACCACCTCCTTTTCTGCTAAGCCAGTCTGCTTCTGCAAGCCTTTAGATGCATCCCTTTTAATTATGTTTCAGTACAGCTTGTAATAAAACACAGTTTAGTTAGGAACCCTTCATCACATTTGTAACAGGCTAGTGTGTTAGGATGTCAGCAGTGCAACAGTTTATACCATGTTTAACAGTGCAAATGCAGAACAGTTAGTTCAGATACCCCGCTTCTGGGAGGATACGCCTTAAAAACTCAAGCTTGGTTTTCTATTGCTGCAGGAATTATCAGTTTAATACTTCAAATATTCTTCTCTCTGGGAAACAACTTCAAGCCCAAGGTCTCCCAAGAAGGGCCAGACCTTCAAAGCCATTTTAGTGTTATTGTATTAGTTTGAAGCAAAACACTAAGCTCTTATCAGCTGTGCTCTGTGTGAGCTCTGAGGTGACCACGCCTCATCTGCTCTGTTCCTGCCTCCTTGCAGCTTCCGATAAAGAGGGTGTTTTACTACACTTCCCCTTTGCCATGGCTCTTAGGCAGCACACGCAAGGAACATCTAAGCTATGGCACACCCAGTGAACAGAACAAGCTTCACAAAGGGCACTTCAAAGTATGACCTATACCACATAGTGAATCAAGACCGCTAGATCTTGGTACAGTTTAAAGTTGAGACTCTAAAGCAAGTCAGTTTTAACTCCTTGGGTTTGTTGAAGGAGAGAATTTCTAGATGATTCAGCCTTTGTGTACGGTTCTCTGGTAACACTGCATTTAAGTTCTTCCTCCTGAAGGACACTATTTCACTGAAGCTACCTTGCTCTTAAGTGAGGATTTCATCATTTGAAGCTCTTCAGTCAGGTTTGAACAATACCAAAACCACACTCAGGGTCTCTAACATTTAAGGGTTCAGTTCACAACTAACTCACAGAACTTAAGGTTACCCAGCTTTTCTTTTTCAAAAGATTTCGAGATAAGACTATAAGCAGAACAGATTTAAATGTAGTTCTTTAAATCAGACCCCAGGCTAGTTACCACAACTGACTGGCCATTCTTCCACACCAGAATATCTACACTTCCTGTGACTTAACACAGTGAATGGTTTCATTCAGAAACAGCTCTTTTTACATCCATCCACCTGATTATGGATCAGCCAGGAAACTTTCAGGTGAAAGTGTTTTATCAGCTCTTCCAAAAGAAAACTATTAATGCTACAGCCATTTAAAAGGATAGTGTTCTCTAGGCCTCAGACTCTCGTATTTGTAGATCAGCTAGGCAGGGCTATATGCAACCCAGTCAAACCCTTCAGGAGAGGAGGTTTGAGGATGCAAGAGTTTCATCTGATAGAGCTGGAGAGACTTATTAGGATGTGGTGTTTATTTTTGCAAGGGCTGCAAGCATAACAAATGCAAAATCACTTACCAAGTATTCAACTTCCTTGATAGTTGGTAGAGGAGGGTAGTTTCAGAGTGCCAAGTACTCCCTCCACCTGGCAGTAATTCACAACACTATGTAAACAAACATTGTGGACAGAACAAATCAAAGCAGCAAGCCCTAGCAGATGGCAGACCTCTTCGGGAAGGCCTAGACACAACCACCGAATCAAAGTTGCTTAGATATTGTAAGACAGATTTATTTGAATCATGATCAAACTGCCATCTGAGGTATCCAAACCTAGTCAGTAGTGGAAGAGGGACTTAAATTTAAAAAGGACAGCATTTTCAGAGGCTAGATATTTCTTAGAAAAGATTTATTCAATTGGCACCAGAGCTCTGAAGAAAGCTTGGAGAAGCTCTCTGATGGAGGCGAGATCATTAGTGAGGTCTTTAAGTACACAAGCTCTTTCTGCTAACACCTCATCTTTTAACCTCAACAGATCCATGCATATGAACCAAGTCTGCCTCAAGCACCAAGGCAGGAAGCTGACTTGAACCATGACAATCCCTGCATTTGATTACACAAGAGCTCACCAGCCAAGAGTGGCACTTGCTTTGCTCAGCTGGTAAAGCTAATGGTAACTTTTCTTGACTGCACTCTGATCTGATGCTCAGAACTCATACATCATTCCCAGAAGTATAGGTTCTTTTCTCCCCCACACAGGCTAAAGTTCAGGAGTGTTTATAAAGCTAAGCAAACAGAGAGTAAGATTACTATCAGGAAATGCAACAGGCTTTTATTATGAAAATCTCAGTACTACTCCACATACAAACTCCTGAGTTTGCACTACAACGGAGAGTACAGGGCTTGATGGCTGATTTTCTACCCCTTCTCCTCTGAGCACAAAGGGAAAACACACCAAACATTTAATATTGCATTCATTTAGGTCCACCACCTTTCACCAATTCACAAGCAAGTATAAAAGACTAGGGAAGAACAACAAGGATTTGTAAAATACTCCTGCATTATACTACGAAAACCACTTCCTTGACTTTCAAGCAGATACAAAAGCAGAACTTGCTATCTGTGCTTGGGCAACCAGTTTACAGTGCAAGTTAGTTTACACCAGCATCTGTTAGGAAGTTCAGTTATACCAGTCTCCTGAAAGCATGTTGAGAAGAAAGCGTTCTACACGTTAGCTGCTCCATTAGAGTGGAACCACAAAACAGGTTGCCAGAGACAGTAGCATCTCTTCAGTTCAGCTGATATGTCACCCTGAAAGGCTCATCTAACCCAAGCCTGGATATTTCAGTCAATTGCAGGCTGTACTGAATCATCAAATTCTGTGATGGCATTTATCTCAACAGCATTGAGATATGAATCATTATAACATAGTAAGTGAAAGTCTGATTAGCAAAATTGTTTTTTCTCTGGAAGATGATTCAAGTATGTTCTTGGTAACTTATCCAGAGAAGTTGTCCTATTACATGCATGTTTGACACCAAACTGCACGGTAAAACTGCTGACAAGAGTCTCTTTGTTGACCCCTTCCTGGAACATTTGCTTTCTTGTGACAGTTTGCTTAGCTGTCAAATAATTTCCCCTTGCCTACAAGGAAGGGCGCGGAACTGCTGAGTACGCATTTCACCTCAATTCTCACACTCAACAGGATATAACCACTGTTCTTGTAGCCACAAGCAGCTGCTTAGTCTCTGCGCAGAGACTCCTTATCTACATGCAGCTAGAAATCACACAGCTGGAAAATGACAGTTAACAGAAAAATGCCCAGTTTTTGGAGAAGCACAGTGCTCCCTGATGTGCAGTGAGTCACATTAGCTCTACTGCAAGACCATGCTTTGTCCAGCTTTGACTGAACAAGGTAGACACCTGGCTACATTGCAGCCATTCATTTAGTTCCATATGTGAAAATTAGCAAAGCAAGCACGTCACAAGAGATCTGTATATGCACTGATCTGTTTGAGCTAGTGCAAACAGATCAGTGTAACATGAGCCCCACAGCCAGTCAATGGCTTCAAAGTACTTCAAGCTTACCAGTACAAGGTAAGAGTTAGTGTTTGTGACAGGCTAGGAAGTTATGTTTTCAACAGATAAGAGACCTCTATAATGTTCAAGAGCTCTTCTATTTCTATATCCTTCCTATTTTCTGCCTCACCCTCAATGGGCTGAGGTAGCCATCCGGTCTCAGCAGCCATAGGCAAGCCATGTTCTGACTATTTCAGCTACAAGCCACTTGAATGCAGAACCACTGGCTTTTGGTTCAGT